>VWZD01001438.1:421986-443420 GCA_013396695.1 Sakesphorus luctuosus | reverse complement strand
AAAGAAAAGAAAAGCAAGAAAGACACTCTGAAAGAGCAGTAAGTACTCCAAAGGGAAGCTGTGGAGATCTTTCCTTGAGTGGAAAGATCTCAAAATATATATATATATATTTTTATATATATATATATTTATATATATATTTATATGTATATATTTATATATTTATATANTATATATAACTATATATATATATATATATATATATAAAACTATATATATATATATAGTTATATATATAAAACTACATACAAATGCACACACACCATGCTGGTATTTCCACTTAACCTACTTACATGATGGAAACAATATTTAAGCTACATGCTCCAAAATCTTTGCCAGTAGGTACTGAATGGCTCAGGTTGCCCCTTATGGCTGCACCTGCAGGGAGCAGAGACACCTGGAGGTGACTGGCTATTGAAAATTGAGCTGGAAAACCCATTTAAGGACAAAAGGCAGCTCTGGGTGGCAGCTTTGCATCCAAACAGCTCTGGGAGAGGCACCAGTTCCACACAAGGTGTTGATGGCAAGGATGAGCTTTTTTAATATTAAATTATTTAGTATCAAAGCTTCTTGGGTTTTCTTTTTGACCTTGGTAACGTTGTGAGTGCTTGGATATGAACTGTGGCCAGTGGATCTCGTGCTTCTCTGCAGAGGAAGGACTCTGGAATGTGGGTTTATTGGAAGAATATTCTGCAAATGCTGCTGTTATCCCAGAGCCACGCTGGGTTTGGCCTGGAAAACTGGCTTAGTGGGAGATGGTTGGATTTCCTGCTGGAATGTGTGTCTGGGAGGTGGAACTGTGGGGAACAGCTGTGAGAGCTCTGTGAGGACACAGAGAAAGTGGAGGGTGAATTATGAGGGATGTGGTGACGGAATTCTGGGCTTGGGACAAACTGGTTGGGTGCTGGCCCTGGGTTCAGGGAACTGGGAGCACCCCAAGGACTGGGATTTGTGGCCCTGTGGCCTCATGAGAGGGTATTCAGTGAAGGGAGTTACCTGCAATGCCATGGAATCCCAGACTGGTTTGGGCTGGAAAGGACCTTAAAGCCCATTTTGTCCCACCCCCTGCCATGGACAGGGACACCTTCCACCAGCCCAGGTTGCTCCAAGCCCTGTCCAGCCTGGCCTTGGATACTTCCAGGGATGGGGCAGCCACAGAATTCCCTCCCAATATCCCATCTATCCCTGCCCTCTGGCAGTGGGAAGCCATTCTCCCTTGTCCTGTCACTCTATCCTTTGTCTCAAGTCCCTCTCCAGCTCTCCTGGAGCCCCTTTAGGTTCTGGAAGGGGCTCTCAGGTTTCCCCAGAGCCTTCTCTCCTCCAGGCTGAACATTCCCAGCTCTCAGATTTCATCTTGGAGAGATGTCCACCCCTCTGAAGTGCACAAGCTCTGTGTGGATGGAGACATTGAGGTGCATCCAGAGAAGAGCAACGAGGCTGGTGAAAGGACTTGAGCACAAGTCCTATGAGGAAAGGCTGAGAGAGCTGGGGGTGTTCAGCCTGGAGAAGAGGAGGCTCAAGGGAGACCTTATCACTCTCCACAACTCTCTGAAATTACGTTGTACCCAGATGGGGATTGTTCTCTCAGGCAACCAACAGTAGGACAAGAGGGCACAGCTTGAGCTCTGCCAGGGGAAGTTCAGGTTGGATATCAGAAAGAAATTCTTTCCATAGAGAGTGCTCAGGCATTGGAATGGGCTGCCCAGAGAGGGCTGGATTCACCATCCCTGGAGGTTTTTAAGATGAGGCTGGACATGGCAATGAGTGCCATGGACTGATGACCAAAGTGGGGTTGGATTAAGGGTTGGACTTGATGAACTCAGAGGTCTCTTCCAACCCAACTGATTCTGTGATTCCAAGAGGTGCTCAGCTCCTGTGTCACACACAGGTTCCTCCTCTTGCACTGTCCATTCCCCTCCTTTCCCACCACCCCACGGGTGCTCCTCTTCCAGCCTCTCCGGAGCTTTTCCATCCCTTCCTGCCTTGCTGGGAGCTGGAGCACAGCCCAGAGCACCGATGGGATCGACAGGCAGGAGCAGGGGCTGTATCGATCCCTGTGTGCTGACAGATTGTGCCTGGGGCTGCTCTCACTGCAAGGGCTGCAAAGAAAACCCGGCAAGTTCCCTCATCACAACCCAAGTGTGGATCCCAGCAGAGTATCAGTTAAATATGTTGATATTCAATAAGTCTTTGCCAGGATTCAGAAATGAAAACCTGCTCATGCAGAGCTGTGGCCAAACCCCATTTTTTGGTTACAAGCTACGAGTCAATTGAATAATGTCAGACTATGGATTCGCTACGACTTGCCAAAAATAACTATCAAAGCAGGTCACCACGAGAGACAAGTTTTTCCAGAGGCTGTGTCGTGGTATTCTGTGTTGGTTGTATGATTAATAGAGTGTAAGCTCCCTGAATTCAGGACTAATGAAGTTATCTTTGCTCTGTGCTGTTAAATACTGTCCCACCTGAGCCATCCCAGCTTTTATGCTGAGCTGTGACTCTCAGTTTATAAACACTCACTTTTAACAAACTGTGCACTTGCTGGAGCCATGGCCTCTGTCCGGAGCAGTTGAGTGGAAAAAGCAATTTAGTTTTGTTTTTGCTGTCTGCCCACGCTGATCTGGTGTGCTGCCATCAGGCTGACCTCCTCAGCTCCCTTCAGTGTGTTTAAATTTAATCAATAATTTGGGATTAACAAGCATCTTTGTATTCTGAGCGAGATCCAATTTAAATGTGCATTTTTCTTTGCAGGGTTTGCAGTGCTCAAGCTCTATTCTGACAGCGACATTTCCCCTCTGTCATCATCCCCTACAAGAAATTCTGAATAAATACATGTTTCCAGGTGCAGGTGGCAAAGGACAAACCAAACTCCTGAAATCCCTTTGCTTCCTGTGACTGTAACACTGATTGGAGGAAAAACTACATGAAGCTTTTTTAGCTACAGTATTTAAAAAAATATCAGAGCCAAATCTCATACACCAAATGCATTGAGTACCTGTGATCCTGGTTTTCATCAGTGCCAGTTTAGCACAACGTCATAACTTGCAGCAAGAGACAAGAGATTTAGGTTTGTTGGAGGGTTTTTTGTGTTTTTTCTCTTATGCAACAGCTCAAAAAACTGCATGGAGTCACTACCAGGAAAATGATGGGGGACTTTAAACAGCTCCTACAAACATATTGGATTTGAAAATTGAAACCAAAGGGTGACTGTCTTTATAAAGGAAATTTATTCACATATCTCTCATAAAATTCAGCAAGGTTTATTGCCAGGCTTAGCAAGGAGGTTACAGCTACTCCCTGTATTTGCAAACAGGTTGGGAATAAGAACTGAAGTTTCTTGCACCACGACCCAGTGTCCTGTTGGGCAGGTGAGTTCTGGCTCTTGCAACCTTCAGTAGCACTTAAATTAACTTATTTCACAATGAATAAAGTCTGATCCATGTAACAAATAGGAATGGCTAAGCCCCAGGTGACACTTTTCACACACAGAAGTATTTTTGGATACAGATCTCCGAAAGTTCAGCCCACTCTGCAATGAGAGAAGAATCACAGAATCATAGCATTGATTGGGTTGGAAAAGACTTCCCAGATCATCAAGTCCAACCCTTGGGCCAACTCCAGTCCCGTCACCAGATCATGGCACTCAGTGCCACGGCCAAGCTCACTTGAAAAACCTCCAGGGATGGGGAATCCACCCCCTCTCTGGGCAGCCCATTCCAATGCCTGAGCACTCTCTCTGAAAAGAATTTCTACCTGATCTCCAACTTCAATTTCCCCTGGCAGAGCTTGAGCCCCCCGGGCCCCCTTGTCCTATTGCTGAGTGCCTGGGAGAAGAGACCAACCCCCACCTGGCCACAACTTCCCTGATGTGGCACTTCCAGACAGTGCTGAGGTCACCTCTCAGCCTCCTCTTCTCCAGCACAAACACCCCCAGCTCCCTCAGCCTCTCCCCATAGCACTTGTGCTCCACTCCCTTCTCCAGCCTCCTTGCTCTTCTCTGGCCCCGCTCCAGCCCCTCAATCTCTTGCCTCAACTCAGGGGCCCACAACTCAACACAACACTCAAGGTGTGGCCTCCCCAAGGCAGAGTCCAGGGGAAGCCTCACTGCCCTGGGCCTGCTGGCCACGCTAGTTTTGATCCAGGCCAGGATCCCATTGGCCTTCTTGGCCACCTGGGCACACTCTTGGCTCCTGTTGAGCTTCCTGTCCCTCAGTCCCCCCAGGTCCCTTTCCCCCTGGCCCCTCTCCAGCCACTCTGTGCCCAGCCTGGAGCGCTGCAGGGGGTTGTTTTGGCCAAAGTGCAGGACCCGGCACTTGGCCTTGTTGAACCTCATCCCTTTGGAATCAGCACTGGATGGCAGGTCCAGCCTGGCAGAGCAGGGGCAGCCTGAATGGGTTCCCTGCAGCCCCTTCCCTGCGGCGGGCACTGCCCCAAGTGCTCCTGGGCCGCTATTCAGTGCCGTGCACATGCCTGTGAAATGTCACAGCATCTTCCCGATGCCTTTTCTCCCTCCCTCGTGAATGGGGCTCTCTCCCCACTGCCCTCAATGAAGGCTTTGTTTGGGCTGCAGCGTTCAGCACAAAGTTTTTTGATGAGTAGAGTGAAAAATGTGGAGTTTTCTTCTCAGATTGTCAGTTTGGGAGCGTTGCTGGCTGGGGATGAGCTGGGAGGATGGAAGCAGTTGGATAAATCCATTAGGTTTTCCCTCTGAGCCATGTGTCCCACTAGTAATGCTGTATAAATATTATTTATAATCATTATTTGTAATCTTTATGGAGATTATGCTGATTTGCTGTGTCAGATTTGGGACTTTTCAGTGAGATTTGGGACTTTTCAGTGTCCTCTTGGATGTTTGAGACTGTGATTGATATTTAACTGCTGAACTTGGTACTTCAGAGAAACTCTGTGAGAAACACACCCTTACTTAAGGCACTTCTCAATGGGTTCTTCCTCTAAGTGTGTCTCAAAAGCATTTTCTGATCATCAGATAAATAGGTGACTGTTTCCAGTTTACACTGATGTGCTGAGATGTTTTAATTTTCTGTGAACATGGGCCACAAAAATAATAAACACAGTTCTAACAGGCTTTGGATTTTTTAACTTTCTGCTGCACTATGGGTTCAATCTGGGAAAAAAAAAATAAAGAACCTTTTGATGGTGAATAATTGAAATGGAAATAGTGCCTGAAAGGTCACTGTAAGGACTGTCTAAGCAAGGGTTGTATGTTTACTTGATGCATTTTTTTAAAGAAATAACAATAATTTTTAGAAGAATAGAAAGATTCTTCTCCATGGAAAAGAGGAGGGAGAGTCAGTGTGGCTGGAAACACTGAGGGCAACAGATCCACTCTCAGCAAAGCGAGCAGATGTCGGAACTGTGAGTGATGAGAACAGGGGAACAGGTGGGAAGGCAGTGTTAGAAGCAACATCTCAAAAGAGGGAGGACAGGGGACAACAGGAGCTTTTGACCTGTGGAATCTTCTGTTTCCCAATTATCTCTGGCCTAATTGCAGAATGAATCATTTCTTCCAAGCCTCACCACTGCCCAGATGTTACTGCAGATGGCACAGTCTCTGCCAAAAGAGAGCTTGTAAATACACACCAGGACTGTAACCAGTTTGGTTTAACTTCCACTGACACTTCAAAACAAATAAAAGAATGCTACATAACCTCTCTTTTCTTCCATACTCCCCTCCTCAGCTGGAATTCAGGGTTCCCCAAAAGAGAAGTGTTTTCACCCATCAGCCCATGCCCTTGTAGCAATTTATCAGAGAAAACGAAGCATCTGCTCCACCAGAGATCTAGGAAATATTTTCTAAATTGTATCACAGCAGAACAAAAAGCTTCCTTGAGCTGTAGGGTCTAGGAGAAAGGAGGTTATATATGGCATTAATTTTCTATTCTCTAATGGAAACCATTGTCTGCCTTTGCTCCAGCCGTGGTTTTCTAATGGTTGGAAGTAATTTGCCCAGATTAATGCTCTCTGTTCAATTCATTTAATGTGACTTAATTTCATAACACTACAGGCTTTATCAGGAGTCAAAGTAACCCCTGGAAAACCCCAGCAGGCAAAAATGCCTGTCGAGTTTGGCTGTTGAGGCTGGATGATGCTGCTGGGTGAAAAATGAAGGAATTGTTTGGAGGGGAAGAACCACCAGAAAACCACGGGCTCTGTCCGAGTTCTTTGTCTTCCCCAGGCGTGTTGTGGGGTCATAACTCAGCTTTTATGTTCATGTTTGTCACAATGTGGGGTTTGTGTGTCAGGCCATGCAGGAGCTCTGCGAGAGTCCCCCAAGCCTGTGCCACACTGAGCAGTGACCCACCAAAAATCCTCACCTCATCTTTTAGCAGGTTGAATTTGGGATTTTACCTGTTGCAAAGACATTTCTATTTCAACTTCACCTACATAAGATCATAAAAGCTCTCATGTTTTTTGGGTTTTCCCCTCATCGTCTTTCTCTACATAGAAAATACAGGAATATTCTCTGTGATATTTTTCCTCCCTTAGAGGTTGTAACACCCCAATTCTGCCCCAAAAACTCATTTACACCAGCAAGAGCTTTCAGTCAGGTGTCCTGCCTTTGACCAACCAATCTGCTCTCTCTGAATGCCAAAGTAACCTTTGATTTGATTTAATATTCACTCCCATGTCTTTCAGCTCTGTTTTAACCCCTTTTTTCCTGGGGCTGGTCTATGAAACACCATTCAATGCCTTTTTTCAGGAGAGGAGAAGGCCTTTGGAATTGTGAACATGTTAAGTATGTTACTAGTGTAAAGGACCTCGAAAAAATACTATTTTGCAGCCAGAATCCACCCAAAAATAGTTGTCAAACAATTGTAACAGCATTTCCATGTTTTCCCCCAGCTTTAGTGGTCATTGCTCAGGGTTGATGGTTTGGCCAGGAGTTTTTGACTTCTGTACCATTACGATTGAAAGCCTTGTGGTTTATGGATCACAATATTCCATTTGGGATCCACACCCCACGTTTGGCATTTTTGCTAAAGTGAATTATAAACCCCTAAAAGACCCAACTCGGGAGCTCTAACCCTTGAGTAACATTTGGAATGTTCTTCCTTCCCTGCCCAAGGCTCATCTCTCTGTGGTCACTCCACTCAAGGCCAATCCACGCACTGGAACTTCTCAGGAAATTGCTCAGTTGTTGGAGGAAATCATGAGGGAATAAATATTCACGGACAGATAGTGATGGGGGAATGGTTTTAAACTAAAGGAGAGGAGATTTAGATTGGATATTGGGAAGGAATTCCTCCCTGTGAGGGTGGGGAGGCCCTGGAATGGAATTCCCAGACAAGCTGTGGCTGCCCCATCCCTGGGAGTGCCCAAGGCCAGGCTGGATAAACTTGGAGCAAGCTGGGCTGGTGGAAGGTGTCCCTGCCCATGGCAGGGGTGGAATGAGAAGCCGTAAGGTCCCTCCAACCCAAATCATTCCATAATTCCCTGATTTCTATGAATCCATACACTGCAGAGCCACCCAAGAGAGTGGAAGCACAGACATGTGAGCCTGAAATGGGCCTGGGTTGTGCCTCCAGGGTGTGAAAAAGAGGGTTCTTTCTGTGAGTTTAAGTAGTAAAAATCTCAAAGATTTTGAAGGAAAACTTGAGGAACTGGCGGCTGAAACGTCAAGTCAGAAAAGACACTTCTGCCTCCTGGGAATTCCTCCTCCAGCAACCACATACCAATCTACACCATAGTTTATTTGATCACCTTTATTCCAGGGAGCACAAAGCACTCAAAGCTGACCCTTGGCAGGGCCTGGGGTGAGTTTTTCCTTGGAAAAACACCATGGCAAGCACATTCCCCTCCATGACCAGGACTTCTCTTGCCCACACACTGAGAATGACCCTGCCAGAAGGTGCTTGGGAGAGGGGAGGGTGAGCCCACCCAGCAGTGGCTTCAGGCAGCCTTGGGTTAGCCTGGGTGGCCTGTTTGATCCTCCCCAGCTTTGCTTCCCTCCTCCTGGGCTGAGGTTCCTTCCCAGTATGGACCAGTGCACATCTGTGGTCCTGCAGGGAGGGAGGGTGAGCAGGGCTGGACTGGGCTGAGCTGTCCCATCAGAGATGAACATGGAAGGAAGAACATCTGATGGAATAGGAGGTGGATTTCCGTGCAGGAGCAGCTTCTTGGTGAGGGTGTGGAGGCAAATGATTTTGGGTTCATTCAGCCCAACCCACTGGTGATGATTTCCTTATGCTCATTATTTCTTAAGGAGAAGGAAAAAAAAAGATTGTATTCCACCAAGACCAAAATGTTTGTGCTAATTTTCCTGAGCACCAAAGATGGTGTAAGCAAGAAAAAACCCACCAACCTCAAATCAAGCACAAGGGAAGAGATCCAGAGCCTTGTCAACAACTGACAGCAAATTCAAATTGCATTGTCTGATACAGCCCTGGGGACATCCACCAGAACACTCACCTCTGTTAGAAAATCTCTTTTATTTTGTTTAGCCTGTGTCTTATTTAGAATTTATTCAGTGCATTTCTTCTCTACGTTTAGTTGAGATTTTTATTGCACGAGTTTTTCACGAAATTTGGGCAGATCTGTCACAGTAACCCTGTGAGAGGGGCAGTGTGAGGAAAGAAGTATTTATAGAGCGTTAGTGGACAACTCAAAAGTCAGTGTAGCACAAGACACACCTTGTAAGGTCTTCATTTCTTCATGTCAGCAGCAAAAGGACAAGCTGCTTTGTAATGGCAAACAAGAATCTCATAACACTGAGAAGGATGGTAGAACTTACTGGTGCCTTGTTGTCTCTTCAAGATAAAGGCTGAAGTCACTTTTGAAGCTTGACTTCCACTTGGAAGTCTGTATTTTTGATGGAATTACATGTTTGGATTTAATGAAAAAGAGATGGACATCCAGCACTTGTGTTGTTGCTGATACCCATTAAAACCAGAAAGAATGTCCCTGCATAGGGGACACCATGTTAGACAATCACTGAGGTTAAAGTGGGACACTTGCTTAGGAATTCATCTCATCCCACCCCCTGCCATGGGTAGAGACACCTTCCACTAGCCCAGGTTGCTCCAGCCTGGCCTTGGTCACTTCTAACTCTTGGTTAGTACCTTCAATTTATTAATAATACAGATTTTCTGCACTAGGCACATCAGACACCCCCTTAGCATCAGCATTACTATTTCCTAGGAGTAAATTCTGGCATTTCTCCTGTTTTCAGGTACATGTGGGTGGCTGGGAAGGAGCCTCTCACTATGACATGAATTTCTCTGCTCAAGACCGTCAGAACTTGCCCCACCTGTGACACCGATGCCCCTCGGTGCAGGCACCGAGGCTGTGAGGGGAAGTGCAGGAGAGTTAAAGCAGGAATTCTTAACGAACTTCAAATTAGTGCAACGGGAGCCTCTGGTGGCCAGAGACAGCTCCGACCTGCAGCCTGGAAATGCCTTATGGGCGCTTTTTCACCATTACTCACCCTCGGTGACTCTTATTTACCCTCGTTCTCACTTATTGACCCTTGTTTATGCGATTTCCTTGGGAGTTTGTGGAGGAACCAGCCCAGCCGCCGCTGCACTGCCCGCAGGATGCTCACTGAATGCAGGCTGGGTGGCCCTCAGTGTCCCCTCATGTCCCCCAGCATCCCTCTCCAGGTCTCTGTGTCCCCCAGGTGTCCCTCAGCGTCCCCACGTGTCCCTCAAAGTCCCTTCGTGCCCCACAGTGTCCTCCAGAGTCCCTTGGTGTCCCCCAGTGTCCCCAGGTGTCCCTTTGTGCCCCCCAGTCTTTCCAGGTGTCCCTCACGTCCCCACATGTCCCTCAGTGTCCTCTGGTGTCCCTTGGTGTCCCCCAGTGTCCCTCAATGTCCTCCAGTGTCCCTCAGTGTCCCCAGGTGTTCCTTGGTGCGCCCCAGTCTTTCCAGGTAACACTCATGTCCCCAGGTGTCCCACCTAAACCTCCCGTGGTGCCACCTGAGGCCGTTTCCTCCTGTCCTGTCCCTTGTCCCCGGAGAGAAGAGCCCTCCTATGTTTATCCTGCAGTGGGCCCAAAGTTCTCCAGTTAAGATTCCTCCTCTCTCTCAGTTTTCTGTGCGGGTTTTGTGGTCCGGGGGTGCCCGGGGCGGTTTCGGGGCCGAGGGACGGGCCGGTTGGGGGTGCCCGGGGCGGTTTCGGGGGCCATGTGGGACCCACACGGGGTTCGGCGGCACTTCCGCGTTCACCGCCTGGGACGGTGTCCCCAAAGGGTCGAAAAGTACGGAACGCTGGATCACGTGGCTCTGTTTGCTTTCCCGGAGCATGCCGGGAGCTGTAGTTTCATCCCTGAGCTACGGCCACATCTGCGCGTGCGCAGCGGCTCGCTGGCACCGACCACCGACCGGCGCGCGCACCGGGGGTCGGAGCCCCCTCAGCGCCATCTTGGCTCGGGACCGACACGGAAAAGGGGAAAAAAAAGTGGGGACAAGCTCGTCCCCAACACAGAGGACATGTGGAGCTGTTAGAACGAGTTCAGAGGAGTGCACGGAGCTGCTCCAAGGGCTGGAGCGCCTCTGCTGTGGAGTCAGGCTGGGAGAGCTGGGGTGTTCACCTGGAGAAGGGAAGGCTCCAGGGAGACCTGAGAGCCCCTTCCAGAGCCTAAAGGGGCTCCAGGAGAGCTGGAGAGGGACTGGAGACAAGGGATGGAGGGACAGGACACAGGGAATGCCTTCCCACTGCCAGAGAGCAGGGATAGATGGGATATTGGGAGGGAATGCTTCCCTCTGAGAGTAGTGAGGCCCTGGAACAGAATTCCAAGAGCAGCTGTGGCTGCCCCATCCCTGGAAGTGTCCAAGGCCAGGCTGGACAGGGCTTGGAGCAGCCTGGGCTGGTGGGAGGTGTCCCTGCCCAAGGCAGGGGGGGGATGAAATGTGGTCCTTCCCAACCCAAACCATTGTGTGAGTCGATGGAAAGGGTGAAAAACTGATTACAAACAAAATTTTATTTTAAATATTAAAGTATTAAATAAAGGCAAACATCACTTCATGAGATGTTGGCTGGAGAGAAACCAGAAACCACAGGTCAGTGGGAGAAGGCTCCTGTCCCACCCTGTGTCCACCCTGTGCCCAGGCCATGCTGAGGGTGCTCCAAGCTGCACCCAAACCTCCCCATCCATCCTCTGTTTGGGAGCAGAGCAGGATGGCAGGACCTGTGTCCCATCCTCCAGCCCAGTGTGGGAGAGCAACTCCCCCCATAGCTGCAAGAGCAGGATGCCATGTGCCTGCTGCCACTTCCTAAGACTCCTGAGCCCCACCAAGCCTGAGATCTGCGGGAAGAAGAGTTGTCCCTGGATGATGTCCTCACCCTGCTCAAAGGGGACATCCCCACAGTTGTAGACCAGGACACCAGGGGATCAGATGGTGAAGGGACTGGAGCACAAGTGCTGTGGGGAGAGGCTGAGGGAGCTGGGGGTGTTTAGCCTGGAGAAGAGGAGGCTCAGAGGTGACCTCAGCACTGTCTACAACTACCTGAAGGGAAGTTCTGGCCAGGTGGGGGTTGGTCTCTTCTCCCAGGCACTCAGCAATAGGACAAGGGGGCACGGGGGTCTCAAGCTCTGCCAGGGGAAATTGAAGTTGGAGAGCAGAAAAACTTCTTTTCAGAGAGAGTGCTCAGGGATTGGAATGGGCTGCCCAGAGAGGGGGTGGATTCCCCATCCCTGGAGATTTTTCAAGTGAGCTTGGCCATGGCACTGAGTGCCATGATCTGGTGACGGGACTGGAGTTGGCCCAAGGGTTGGACTTGATGATCTGGGAGGTCTTTTCCAACCCAATCCATTCTATTATTCTCTGGTGGCTGAGTGGCCATGGTGGCAGTGGAAGTGGATCCACTCCTGTTCCTGTGGGATACAGGAGCTGTCAGAGCCGTGCCCGGGCATCCCTGGGCATGTGGGGGCTGCCTGGGGGCACACAGTGACCTGCTGCCTTCTTGCCCTCACCTGACTCTTGGTTGCCAACTCTGGGGTGTAAAATAAAAGCGCTGGTGGAGGAATAGGACCCTGGGGAAATCCTAATTGTTACATGCGAGGAAAAAACCCACCCACGTGGGGGAATAACCTGTGTTTATCCAGCCCTGCACTGGCCAAAATCCCCAATCATGCACCAAGCAAACAAGGGGAGCAGAGCAGCCCAAACCCTTCTGTGCCTGCAAACCAAACCTGGCCAGTGCTTGGGTTCTGAGCTCCCCTGTGCAACCTCCCCACTGGTGTTTTTGTCCTACGGGCTCCTCCTGCTCCAGCTTGAGCCAGGGTGGTCCATGGAGGCTCCAGCAGGGCCAGGAGCTCCTGTTTCACAACATCCATCTCGTGCCAAACAGCAGCTTGGCAGCAGCTGAACAACAAATCTCACCCCCTTGGGCCAAGGAGGAACCTCCAGAGCCTGGTGGGCTCACCTGCACTTTGGGTATAGGGGAATATGCCACGGCTGAATTCAACCACAGAATCACTGGCGTTGGAAAAGACCCCTGAGATCATCAAGTCCAGCCTTTGACCCATCACCACCTTGTCAGTTGTGGCATTAAGCGCCACATCCAGTAGATTTTGGAACACAGTGTTCATCTCGCTGGTGTCCAGCTCAACCAACTCCTCGGGAAGAGGCTTGGAAAGCCTTTCAGGACTCGGCAGGGCCGGAAGCACTTAAAAAAGGGATGAAAATTTAAAAATCGAGCGGTTTGCTGCAAACCCGCCCGTTTTGGGAGGCCGGGGCTGACAGCAGAGGGCGGCACGGGCTCGTGGCTGGAGCCTCAGCACCTGCGAGCTTTGCCATGATCCAACCTCTCACTGCTCTTTCCTTCTCCATCAGCTGCTCCCGGGGTACAGGGAGATGTTTCGGGGCGCGGAGCAAGCCCTGGATCTCACAGCAAGCCCAGGATCTCTGACAGCGAGCCCTGACAGCTTTCGATTCTGAACAAGACTGAAACTCGAGAGAGAAAGAATCGGTTCCTTTTCCCATCATGAAGCTGAAGCGGAGAAAGGAAACTTCAGAGCTGGTAAAAATTAGCACATTCTGGGGTCCGCAGCTGCAGGGAGAGCGCTGCCCGCCTGGTCAGAAGGGCTGTGTTGGACCAGCAAAGTTTGCAAGAAGGAGCTGGGTGGAAACTGCTCCTTGCACCCAGAGTTCAAAACCTCTGGGATACGAGGTGTGACAAACAGGGTTATCACAAATCCCTTCATCCCGTAACACGACAGCAAACTCTGGGAAACAGAATCTGTCCCCCGTGGGAGCCAGAGCTCTCGGTGTCGGGGGAGTCTCAGAGTCACTTTTGGCATCTCTGCATCCCTGCAAAGCTCCTTTGGATACCTGAGGCCCTCTCCGCCCAGGCAGGGCCGGCTGGCTTTGCTGTTCCTCCCCAGTCTGAGGGCTGGATCCTCCCCGGAGTTTTCTCCCCCATTTTCCATGGCCATTCTCACATCTCCATTCAATTCACCTCCGGCTTTTCCACGGCAATTCACGCATTGCCTCTTCTTGCTTCAGGTATTGGCCTTATCAGGACTTTGTTTGGGAACACCCCACTGTGGCAGCAGGGGAGGGGCCCCTCCACCCTGGCAAGGGAAAGGGGCTCATTGTCCACTCAGCCCTCATCCTGCTCCGCTCCCAAAAGGTGAGAAAACCCATCCGGAGGGTGGGGGGAAGATGAAATCCAAGTCCTTGGCATTCGCAGCCTCAGCTTTGATTACATCAGGTCTTGATTAGCAAGGGCAGGAACCAAACTAGGACAAAGGGAGCCAAATGTGCTTTGAGGGGGGATCTACACGCCCCTGGGCATCTGTGAGCGCCCCTGCACACACTGGGGGATGCGACAGCGAGCAATCTGCTACGGGTAGCCTGGCACTGAGATTACACCTGCCATGGCACATCCGTGCCGTGCTTGCCAGAGCAGGGCTGGAGTCCCTCGGGGTCTGTTCCAATGCTGAGGGGCCCAGCCTTACCTGCCTATTTCAGGGAGAGACATGAAGAATTTGGGCAAAGGGTGACCTGAAATGACATTTTGCTGCTTCTGTTTTTCTCACAGCTTTGGTGGCAGGGTGCGAACTGTGTTCCCGGCACCCGCTCGCCCCTCACATTCACACACGTGCCTCTGCGGCATTTCACGGCCACTGAAGTGGTTGCTGCAGTTTGGAACAGGAGGTGTTGGTTCATTTTGGGAGTTGCTTAACCCCCTTCTAACTGTAATAAACCCAGTGAGTAAGGACACAGAAATACTGCCCTGGAGGAAGGGGACCAAAAGCTTGGAAAGGGATGAAAGAAACACTCCCATTACAGCTTTCAAAATATGTTTCTTTAGCTGAAGCTGCTAAATTTAACTCAACTTTACGCGCTGGAAAGGTTTTGCGGTTGGTTTGGGGTTTTTTATGGTGAATAAAGTGTTTTTTCCTCTTTAAAACCCCCACCAACTCGCGGGCTGAGTGATGCAGTTTCGATGTGTCACGGAGGCAGGGTTGGTGCAGAGCCACTCAAACTCCAAAACATGAGACTCTGGTCTTGAGGGGGCTCCAGGTGCCTGAAACCAGCACCTGGCCCCCCTCGCTGTCATGAGTTTCAAAGGAGGCCTGTGGAGGGACACAGTTCACCTCAGGCTCACACTGAGAGGGGTGCAGGGCTTTGGTCTGGGCTCCTGCAGGACTCAATCCCATGACCAGGGAATGTGGGGACATCAGGGGGCTGAAGGTAGGAGCTCCTGCAGCTGATCCTACCCAAGAAGGGAAAGGGCAGGGAAAGGAAAGGCAGGTGAGCCCAAACTCCACCACAAAACATCTCCAGCAAGTTGGGTCGCTGTGTCTCAGTTTCCCCACATGGCCTGTGGAGATAATGCCATTGCCACACAGGCAAGGCACTTGGAGACAGCCTTCCACAAGGATTCCCTCCCAGGGAGCTGGAGCCGTGGGACACCTGGTTTGCTGATAATTCACCTCGTCCTAAGGCAGGAATTGAAAATAGCTCCTGTGACTCACTGTGCCAAGAAGGCCAAAGGGTTTCAGACACTGCCTCAGGGGCAGCTGGATGTTTTCCTTGGGACAGGGAGGTGGTGAGATGCCACCTCCGAGTCTCTAGCTCTTCAAGTCCCTGCGGCAAGCCCAGCCTCTGCTCCCCTGGTGACTTTCCAGTGCTCATCTGCCTTTCTCCAGATGAGCACTGTTTGGCTGTTGCTAATCTTCCATTCCCAGAAAGGGACATGGAAAATATAAATACCCCTTTTGCTGTGACTCCAGGCTCCCCTGGCTGGTCCTTCCTGCATAGCTGAGCACCTTAGCTGGGAATGGATGTGTACAGGAAGGCACAGGTGTGCTGAGTGCCCTTTGCAAGTCCTCTGTCATCTGTGGGACTCCAGTGCTCCCAGATGGGAGATCCCATCCCAACAGCCTGAAATCTCATCCTGGTGCTGCTTCATCAGTTTTTTTCTGATTTCTGCATTGTGAGTACTTAGCCTGCTGGCACCAGGGAGCAAGAATTGGTGAAAGGAGATGGGAGAGCAATACTGGTTTGAATCACTTCCCAGTGCGTATCTCCTGTGTTTTCATCCCCTCCTATCATAGCTGATGGCCCCAGAGTGCAGGGAACATCCCCCACTATGGAAAAATGAGGGGTGAAAAGAGTGTCCAGGCCCTGTGTGCAGTGTCTGTGCCACGATGCAATGGTGATGGGCAGCCTGGAGGGCATGCTGTGAATGCCCATCTTTGAGTGTCCCATCACATCTCCCATGGTCTTCTCCCTGTAGCAGAGGCCTGGGATGTGAATCTGGTGGCACTCAGACTCGTGAAGGTCTCACTACACAGGCTGGTGCATATGGAATCAAATACACACAGATCCTTTTTCAGAGTCCTGGGACACAAATCTGGTGGCTCTTGGCTTTGTGAAAGTATTACTGCTCAGGAAAACTGGTGCACTGGGGTTCAAACACACACCAACCCAACACCCAACCCTTGGCTGCTTCACATCACCCTGCAGGGCAGGATGGTTCCTTCCAGCAGGATCTTTGCAGGGGGACATCACAGCACTGTCCCCACTGCAGCAGGAGTGACAAAATCACCAGGGGCAGGCGGAAGGAGAGGGACTATCAGCACCCAGCCCCACGCAGGACCTGCTCAGCCTTTCTGCAGCGGGTTTTCTAAGAAACACCGCAACAGTCGGGCAGCGCTTACGGGAAGGGCGGGACGGGCTGAGCCCACGCCGGGGCGGCTGAGATAGTGCTGTGGTGGTGCCAGTGCTGTGGTGGGACAGGGGGGACAGCGGCCACCGAGGGGCTCAGGCCCCGCAGGAGCTGCTGGTGGTGGTGGGGAGGTTTGTGTTCATGTAAGAGCAGCTTCCCGGATGGTCTGGGGGGAGAAAAGAGAGAGAGCAGCATAAATACAAACCACATCTCAAAATAGGGCTGAACTTTGAAGGCGTTTGGACCTGCGTTTCCTGCTTCCAGCAGCCTCGAGATGAAAGATGCAGCTGAGTGAAATAGAAAAAAAAACCAAGAAAAAAGTAAAGAATAAAGCAAAACAAACAAAGCAGTTTAACACTGTCTGGTGAAGGCAGAGGCACAGTGGTGACAGCAGATCACTCCACAAGGCTGGAATGTGGTTACAGGACCCTCTCATAGCAGCAGCATGGCTTGGAGAGCAGAACTGACAAATCTGGGGTGAGCTGGGGAAAGGAACCATTCACTGGACATGAGATTAAGGAAAAATCCCTGGAGCAAGCCAAGGAAAGGAGGGTCCTGTTGTCTCACTTGCAAAGAAAAAGGTGCCCCTTCCTTGGAGCAGACACAACTCTGTACACACAGCAGCAGGCGCTGCAGGAGGCCACACACCAACAGGGCTTCAAAATTCAGCACACTAAATTATTTTTTTTTTAAATTCTGAGATAAAACCAACCAAACAAACAAAACAAACCCAACTAAACCAACATCCCCGAAGCTGAAGCGCTGCGGAGATGGAGGTGGAGTTTGACAGTTTGGAGGGCAGAGACCCGACCGCTGCTGACTGATAGCGACCGACTTCTCGTAATCCGAAGATCAGCTTCCTCTGCTGCTCTGGCCACGGCCGGAGGTGGGACAGCCCACGGGTGGCTTCCTGCACCCACCAGGCACCCGGCATGCAACACCCAGCAGAGCCGGAGCAACAGGATCTGCCTTACCAAAATTGAATTTGGCTGACAACATCCGGCGTTTCGTAAGGTCGCTTTGATGTTTGTTTACTCGCCGTCGCCAGCACATGCTCCGCTCCAGCCCGCGGATGAATGGGAATGAAAAGGGCTATGCACCTCTTTGATCTCTCCCAGGAGAGCTGCCAGGAGCAGTCGGTGCTGGAAACACCCCGTGGAGGGATGGATCCGGCTGTCTCCGTGAGGTTTTTGGCTGGCAGGTCCTCTTTAACACTGGGAGTGGGATCTTTGGAATGAGTCTGGCTGGAGACAAGCTGTCAAGCCCCTGGAGCAGCCACGGTGTGGTCATTGGTACCCCACACACTCAGACCATCCCTCATCCCACCCCATCACAAAGGAATGTCTCCAGCACATCAAGTGTTTCGTTTTTATTTAAAACCGCATAAAAAAAATAAGATTTCTCAATTCCCCTGTACAATATCAACTATTAACAAACCCTGCCGGCTACACACTTGGTTACAGGTACAGACTGGACAGTGCAGACAGCCCAGGCCAGCTCCCCCCCTCCCCAGCCCTAAAGGACACCCGTGGAGAAAACCAAAACTCATCTGCAAACTGGTATTTGCACGTGGCAAGGAAACAACAGCACCCAGAACTATGTACACAGACAGCTGGGGAGCAGCAGCCAGTCCACACCTACGCCAGACATCCAACAGAAACACGGTGGGCCCAGGGGTGGACACAGGACAGACACGGAGGGAAGACCCCAATGGGAAACCGGGGGATCAGCAGCTGTAGAAGCAAGGCATGGGCTGGAAACCCACATGAATTATAAATAAATAAATAAGTTGTCCTAGCAGCTAGGACTCTGCCTTTAAAAAAAAAGTAAACAACAAATTAATGAAAATAAATTAAAAACAAAACCTGGAAACCAGAAAAAAAAGGCAAAATGTTATCAATATTCACAACTGTACATCAAGCTTTGCTCCTGTAGAACTATGTACACATTTACAGCTGTTGGGTTGCATTGTTTGTGCATTTGTGAGGGCACAGAGAAGCAAAGAAGCCCAGAAAGTCCACGTGGGATGGAGGCACAGGAGGTGAGGCATCACTCGCTTGGCTCCCAAGTATCTTCTGACCCACTTTCTTTTTGAAAAAGGAAAAGGTACTATAGGCCCAGGCGTCTCAGAAAAGCAGCACTGTAGGAAAAGTCGAATCTTTCCTTCAGCACAGCCCAGATGGAAACAGAAGGCACTCGAGCACAGTGACAGCGAGAAGGGACAGTCACTCAGCCATGGGCCCTGACCTCCCCAAGATCAGTTTTCCTCCACTGAAGCTTTTCTTGCAATCATGTCTCTGATCCTCTCGCTGTCCCCAGTTCAAGCAGGTCAAGATGACACTTGAGAGCCTCCAAAACCAGAACTAAAACTCCCCCCCGCCCAAAAATTACTGGCAAAAACTCAACTGAGACAAGGTCATTCAGATCGAGTCCAGGGCAGCTGGTTTGGAGGGTGGCCACCAGAGCTTGGAAGACCAGGTCTCCAGCCCAGCTCCAGGACCAGATGTGCGTGTTCCCATCTGAGGATCTCTGCTCAGTGATGAAAAAGTCTGGTTTTCTTTGCTTCTTATGATCAGGAGCTGTGTGGAGCTGTTACTTGCCAGGCTCCTGGATCAAACTGTGCAGGTGGATCTCTGCTGGTTCCAGGTCAATGTCCTGCAGCCAAGAATGGTTGAAAATGTCTTCCAAGGACGGCCTGTCCGAGGGGCGCATGGACAAACACCACTTGATGAGGTGTTGGCACTCTGGGGAGAGAAACCAGAAACCACAGGTCAGTGGGAGAAGGCTCCTGTCCCACCCTGTGTCCACCCTGTCCCGCAGTGCCCAGGTCATGCTGAGGATGCTCCAAGCTGCACCCAAACCTCCCCATCCATCGTCTGTTTGGGAGGGCGGGATGGCAGGACATGTGGCCCCTCCTCCAGCCACGTGTGGGAGAGCAACTCCCCCCATGGCTGTAAGAAAGGGATTCTCAGGTGCTCGCTGCCACCTCCCAAAACCTGTTATCCCACCCCTACCACAAAGCCAGGTACCCACCTAGAGAGACTCGCCGTCGGAAGAAGAGCTGTCCGCGAATGATGTCCTCATCCTGCTCGAAGGGGACATCCCCACAGACCATGTTGTAGAGCAGCACACCCAGGGACCAGATGGTGGCTGAGTGGCCGTGGTAGCGGTGGAAGCGGATCCACTCCGGTGGGCTGTACACCCGCGTTCCTGCGGGATACAGGAGCTGTTAGAGCCGTGCCCGGGCATCCCTCGGCAGCGCTGGCACAGGCGTGACCCGCCGCCTTCCCCGCCAGCACGTGACTCTTGTTTACAAACTTTGGGTTGTAAAACCAAGGCGCCGGTGCCGGAAGAGGGCAGCAGGGCCCGGGGAAGGCCCGGCCGTTACATGCCAGGAAAAAAACCCACCCACGGGTGGGGAAAAAACCACGCCTTTCTCCCCCGCTCGCCACCCCCGCAATGGCAAAAAACAAATTCATAAACCAAGGCAAACAAGGCGAGAGGAACAGCCCCAGCCTTTCCGTGCCTGCAAAGCAAACCCGGCCGGTGCTCGGGATTTGCAAAACCAGCTCTGTTATTCCCCCCTCCCCCGGCACGAGGTGTTTTTGTCACGCCGGCATCCCCCGCCCCTGCCCGAGCCGGGCGCCGAGGGACGCTGCCAGAGCCGGCTCCCGTTTCACAACATCCGCCCTGTGCCAAACAACAACTCGGCAGCGCTGCAAAATTTATCCCGTCCCCCCCAGCAAACAGGGAATCTCCAGAGCCCAGCCCAGCCCAGCCCAGCCCCGGGAATATCGCGCGGGTGCGGGCTCACCGTCAAACTGCGTGTAGATCGTGTCCTTGAGGAAGGTGCCGGAGCCGAAGTCGATGAGCTTGAGCTCGCCCGTGGCCAGGTCCAGGAGGATGTTCTCGTCCTTGATGTCGCGGTGCAGGACGCCGCAGTTGTTGCAGTGCCGCACGGCCTCCAGCACCTGGCGGAACAGCCCCCGCGCCATCTCCTCGGGCAGGAACCCCCTCTCCGTGATGAAGTCAAAGAGGTCCTGCGACGGCTCCGGACGCTCCATCACCACCACGAAGCTGTCCGGGAGCTCGAACCAGTCCAGGANCCCACGGGTGGGGAAAAAACCACGCCTTTCTCCCCCGCTCGCCACCCCCGCAATGGCAAAAAACAAATTCATAAACCAAGGCAAACAAGGCGAGAGGAACAGCCCCAGCCTTTCCGTGCCTGCAAAGCAAACCCGGCCGGTGCTCGGGATTTGCAAAACCAGCTCTGTTATTCCCCCCTCCCCCGGCACGAGGTGTTTTTGTCACGCCGGCATCCCCCGCCCCTGCCCGAGCCGGGCGCCGAGGGACGCTGCCAGAGCCGGCTCCCGTTTCACAACATCCGCCCTGTGCCAAACAACAACTCGGCAGCGCTGCAAAATTTATCCCGTCCCCCCCAGCAAACAGGGAATCTCCAGAGCCCAGCCCAGCCCAGCCCAGCCCCGGGAATATCGCGCGGGTGCGGGCTCACCGTCAAACTGCGTGTAGATCGTGTCCTTGAGGAAGGTGCCGGAGCCGAAGTCGATGAGCTTGAGCTCGCCCGTGGCCAGGTCCAGGAGGATGTTCTCGTCCTTGATGTCGCGGTGCAGGACGCCGCAGTTGTTGCAGTGCCGCACGGCCTCCAGCACCTGGCGGAACAGCCCCCGCGACATCTCCTCGNGGAACAGCCCCCGCGCCATCTCCTCGGGCAGGAGCCCCCTCTCCGTGATGAAGTCAAAGAGGTCCTGCGACGGCTCCGGACGCTCCATCACCACCACGAAGCTGTCCGGGAGCTCGAACCAGTCCAGGAGCTGGATGACGCCGTGGAAGCCAGAGCCCACCTTGTTCAGAAGCACGATCTCCAGGGGCACACGGCTGCCACCGGGCTGCGGAGGGACCACGATGCCATTAGAGGGGCTGAGGCTGTGCCGATGGCCGGTGCTCCCCTCCCGGGGCAAACTCCGGCACCCCTCTGCTCAGCCCCGCCGATGCTGGGCATCCCCCCGCCCAAGGGAGGCTCCGGTGCCCCCCTGCCCAGCCCCGGTGCCCCCCTGCCCAGCCCCGCCGCTGTTGGGCATCTCCCTCCAAGGGGATATTACAGCGTCCCCCTGTCCAGCCCCGCCGGTGCTGGGCATCACCCCGTCCAAGAGATGCTCCGGTGCCCCCGTGCCCGCTACCCCCGGTGCTGGGTATTCCCCGGCCCGGGATGCTCCACGTCCCCCGGTGACCCCACGCCCGCTCCCCTCGCGCTGTCCCGGTTTCCCCCCTCCCGCC
>VWZD01001438.1:388950-417327 GCA_013396695.1 Sakesphorus luctuosus | reverse complement strand
AGGCGGGGGTGGGGGTGGGGGGGATGCTACAGGGAAACCTGGTTTGGGAAATGGCCCGGGTAGGTTGGGGCAGGGAAGGGGGCGGCAGGGGCCGAGCCGCTCGTGTTTCACATCACGTCAGGGCTGAGGAATTTCCTCTGCTCTGGGGGTGCCTCGCAGAGAAAAAGGGGGAGGCTTTAAGGTTAGCTGGGGATGAATAATGGCCGAGAGGAGAGGGATTAGAAGTGTTACCCAGGGGCTGCTGTTTACAAGCAAACCCTCTTATCGAACAAGAGGGGAAAGTGGGATGCTTTGGGGTGACAGAGGAGACCCAGGGACATGTGCCACCCACGTCCCTTCCCTGGAGAGCACGGTGGGCCGATCACCCCAGCCCAGGAGTTCCTCCCTTCCTGCCATCAGCAGGGGCCCAGCAGCTGGTCCCCTGCACACGTGGCGTGTCCTGGGGTGCCCAGCCTGCCTTCCCTGCTGTGTCCTCCTGTGGCCCTAGAAGGTTTCCCTTCCTTCTGTCCCTGTGAGTTGCAGACACCCAGATCATCCCTGTGCACAGACAGGAAAAGCTGCCTGTCTGTGAGGGCTTGTGTCACCCACTGGGTGCCCCGGGGAAGGGGCAGGGAGAGGGGGCACGAGGAGCATGAAGGGCTCTGTGCAGGGGCACCATCTGGGTGCTGTGGCTGGGCATGGGGCTTGTACCCTGCAGGGTGAGAGGAGCAGCCCCCAGACATGGGCATCACCTGGCATTGTCCCACCACTTCCTGAGCTGGGGACCACGTTTTGGCCCCAAACACTTCATTTTTGTTCTCCTTTATTGCTGTTTTGGGTGATGCAAGGTCAAGGTGGAGAGGAGCAAAGGGAAGGACATTTCTCATGTGTTATCCCTTGTTACTCATCCCAGACAGCCAGGAAGGGACTGCCACAGGGTGGAAGTGCAGCCCCCAGGCTGGGCCCAGGAAGGCTGCAGGATCCAACCTGGTTGCCCAGCCTGGGAAGATGGCAGAGACACTGGCACGTGCTGTGGGCAACTGGCCTCCACTTCCAGGGCATGTGTGCCAGGGACAGGCTGTTCTCCCTGATTTACCCCAAGGAAACTGAGACACAGGGGGGACACAAAGCCTGTGTGGAGCTGGAGGGGGGAAAAGGGCTTATTCCACCCCAAAAAGGGGATGCAAGGGCAAAAAGGGCTCTTTTTAGAGGCTGTTTAGAGGAGGTTCAGTGGGTACACCTGCACTGTTGGCTACTCCTGGAGAGACCCTGGGCCCACCTGAGACCCCTGACCATGCCTGGGGACTTGGGACCTGTCCTGGTGACCAGCACCATGGGTGGGCACCCCTCGAGGAACACAAAATGCATCTATGCCCCAGGCTCAGGCTGAGTCCAGACTCCCACCTGCCCCAGCTTAACAGGTTTCTTCCTTCACAAGAAAAACACCTTTAGAGGTTATAAAAAGGATTTTGGTGGCTGACTGGGGACAAGAGGGTGCTCAGCTCTCCTTTTCCCTGCAAACCCTTGCCTATTCCCAGGTACATTCCTGGCATTGCTCCATCCTGGGGTGCAGCGAGGGCGCTGACCCCTTGAGCATGGGAAAAATGCCTGTCTGCGTGCGGGAAAGGAGGTGCAAATAGTGCGGGGTGAGGAGGTCAGCCGGGAAATCCCTTTCATCTTCTCCCGGGCCTTTGCCGACACGCGGCCGCGGAGTGAGCGGGGCGAGGGGAAAGGGGTTTGTCTGCGGCTGGAAAAGAGGAGGCTCCCGGGAGGCTCCTGTCGGGATGGATGCTGCTCCCAAGCTGGAGGAGGCTGAATTGCCACGTGGGGGGAACGATGTGGAGCTGGGCTGGACAGGTCAGAGCGGTGAGCCCAGAGGTGGGTGGTGGGCAGTGAGGTTTGGCCTTTGTCCCCTTGTGCAGCTCAGCGGGTCGCTGGGACCCCCCACACCCGAGGTTGATGGGGCAAAGGGGCACCCCCACACCTCACAGTGCCCATGGCACACAGGTCCCGGTGCTCATGCTGGTGGCTCAGCCCAGTGGAGGACACAGAGGTTCCTGGGTACCAGTCACTGTCCCAGCATCACCCCCAGTGAGCTCTGGGTGCTGGGACTGGGACTGGAGCTGTCCCCAACCTGGAGAGATCCTGGTGGAAACCCATCCCCATGAGACCTGGCCCTGCTGGAAAGGCTGAGCCTGCCCCAGGCTGCTGCAGGAGAAAGAGCACAACAAAAGGCAGATCTCAGCTTCCCTGCTTGCTAAAAAGCTCCTGAGTGGAGGAGATGAGGGAGCCCAGATGTGGGGCCATGCCCCCCTCTGCCACAGATCCCCTGCATGCCCTCAGTCCTATCTCTCTCTCTCTTTATCCCAGCTGGACGACAATAAACTATAATAAACCTCTCCCTGTGGTTTGAACTGCCATCTCCCTCCCAGCAGCCCCCCAGGGCCATCGTTGTCACCGCTGTCACCTGTGCTTGTTGGCCAAGGGAGGAGTCCCAGCACAGCCCTGCCCCACTCCGAGCCGGATCCAGTCTGGCTTCCAGGAATCGGGGCTGGGGTGGGCAGCTGTGGGTGACAGCTGGTGCCTGGGGTGGCATCCGCTTGTCCTGATGTGCTCAGGTCCCGATGTAGCTGTTTCCTAAGGCACCCACTGCCCCTTGGGACTCCAGCTCTCCCCAGGGGCTCCTGTCACCTTTCCCCATCTGTGCTTCAGGGCAAGGGCTTCTCCTGCCTGCACAAAGCAGATGGTAAAACACAGACTAACAAGATCAGAGATTAACCTGCACTTTGCTTCCAAATCACATAATCACGTAATTGTTCCCAGTATCAGGGAGGAGCAGGCTGCAGGCTCCTGTCCCTCTCCTTCTTGGGACACTTTGCATGGCAGGATGGTGGCAGGGGGTCAGGTCCTGCCTTGGTCCTGCTCCAGGGACCCGTTAGTTTGGTGGAACTGCCTGGTGTCCTGATGATGTCCAGTGGGAGGTGTTGGGAGAGGACCAGGAGTGTGGGCGCAGCAGCTCCCCATTGCACCCCACATCCCAGTTCAACCTTGCACTGGGATTACCCACCTTGTGCCAGGGCAGCCCAGCAAGAACCCTGAGGACCTTTCCAAAGCAGGAGCAAACCCAGCCCAGTGAGTCCCAGTAAATGTCACTGGGATGGAACTGGGGCACTGCTGCTCCATACCCCACACAAGAAGTGGGTGGCATTTGGCACCATGTCTCACTTTTGTGGGAGAGGAAATAGGGGAAAATCCCTCATTTCAGGCAGCATGTGTGGCCCTGAATTCCTGGGTGGCTGATGGCACAGCCACGTTATCAGCAGGCCAGGGCTGTTTGCTGGAAAAGGGCGGCAGCAGGGCTGGGTGACCCCACACTTCCTTCCTTTCCTGGAAGCCGCTCTGATAACCAGCTGCTTTCACAACCCGCGCGGGGCCAGGGCCAGGGTCGCTCCCTGCTCTCTCACCATCCTTCCCACTCAGCTCCCATCACCCCACGGGCACCTGCTTGCCCTGCCTCAGTTTCCCCTCCTCTTTAGAGATGGGAACACAGCCCTGAGCTCTTCAAACTCCAGCTGGAAGAACAGTGAGAGCGTGGCAGGGTGTAATGAAGTGTGTCAGGCCTCAGCCTCACCATCCATCCATCCATCCATCCATCCATCCATCCATCCATCTGAGTAGCAAGGGCTGTGCTGGAAACCCCCTTTGCAAAGCTTGGAGCAGGGGAGTGAGGAGAAGAGGGGGTTCTTCATTTCCTTGGCAGCACCCAAGACAGGGCTGGTGGCACAGGGGGCTGCACATGTGGCCATGCACTCACTGGTCCCCCTGTTCTCTGGGATGGGTGTAGGACCTCAGTGCAAGGTGCAGGATGGGACAGAAGTGGGTTAGGGGCTTCTTGGGCCCCCTGTGGCTTGGGCAGAGCAACCAGTGGGGCCCGTTTGCACCGAGGGGCCGAGCAGTCCCAGTAGATTTGAAGTGGGTGGCAGGGAATGGCAGGCAGGGTCCTGCCTGAGTCAGGTGTACCCAGCAGGGTCTCCTCCTTGCATGGTAGCAGGTCCCTGCATGCCACAGGAGCCACTGACACGGGGCAGGGAGGGACAGGAGAGCCTGCGTGAGGGGGAAACTGAGACAGTGATGGGGATGCCACAACCTGGCTGAACCCTCCTGGAAGGAGACCCAGCAGCCCTGCCTGCTCCCTGGTCATTGGTTTGGAGCTCCGGGGTCTGCTCAGAGCCAGGCTGGTGCTGACAGGGTTTGGCCCTTGGCTCAGGGACCTGGCAGTGGCCGGGTAATCAAATCCCCCAAAATCCCATTGGCATCCGCTCTGCACTGCCCTATGGAGGGGCAAAGGGGATCACCATTCCCTCCAAGACACCCAGCTCAGGGTCTGAGGCTCCAGGGTCCTCCCTGAAAGGCTGATGCATGGCCAAGCATGGCTCCTTGGCCTTATCTGTGCCATCCAAGGAGGAAGTTTGCAGGGTGGATTCCAGCGGGCAGGTAAACAGCGGCCAGATGGGACCCAGATACCTGCCCGGAGTCACCCGCCAAGCTGGGTTTGCTCAGCCTGGGTGCTTGTTTGCTCTAGGGAGGGCTTTTCCCTCCATCAGACGTCAGTGGCAGTGCCAGGACGTCACCCAGCAGCCCTGCCAGGTTCCTCCGTCACGCTGCTGGCCAGGTGCCTGCATCCGGGGTGTGGGCACTGCTGTGGCACTGCAGGGCTGGGAGGCTGCTCTGTGCCACCCACCTGGGTACTGTGGCCTCAGCCCACACAGTCAGGGATCAGCACATGCCCAGGTCTCATCCATTGTGGCCAAAAGTGCTCAGGGGGCCTTGGATGCCCAGCAGTGCTGGGGTTGGCAGGCAGGATGTACTGTCCTGGCCCTATCAGACTCCTTTGCTGCAGGGTGAGGGGTGAAAGGCTGCTGTTGACTCCCCTGTCTTGGGTGGCAGAGCTGGCTGGGTAGGGCCAGGCTACTGGCAGAAGGTGCCAGGCATGCCCTGGCACACGTGTGGGTGCAGCTCACACCCAGCCTTGGTCTGCAGTGCCACCAGGATGCTCCTGGCCCTGGTTGCGAGATCCTCTCTTGGCTCATCCATCTTGCCCGGCTCATCCTTCTGCCACCGCACCCAGAAAGCTGGCACCCTTCCCTGCTGCTGGGGGAAACAGAGACACGGGGATGGCAGGATTGATGCAGGAGCTTGGAGGGGAGCTACTGGGGGAAGACCACTGAGCATCACCCACCCATGGGACCACAGCACCTCCATGCCAGGGTGCTGCTGCAGTACCCGAGCCCCAGGGTTGCATCTCATCCATGCAGTGGATGCTGCAGGGCTGTTTCTTCTCCCAGGTTTCCATCTCTGCCCTCACCACTTCCTCATCCCTGCAGCCCAGGTCCCCGAGCTGGAACAGAGTCAAGGCACAGTGCCCACCACAGCATCACCCACATTTCCCTGCCCTTTGTGTGGTGATGAATAATGCAGTACCTGGAGGGTTCCTCGCTACCACAGGACCAGCACCCGTGGGCTGCTCCTCCCTTTTCCCTACCAAGGCACGAAGGGGAAATGCCAGGTCGGGACCCCATGAGTGCGTGTTTACTGTGCCAGGAGAAGCTGTAAATTCGCTCGGTCTAATTGAAAGCCGGTGCTGTGGGTTTGGCTTAATCCACCCTCCTCCTCCTCCTCCTCCATTAGATAACGTCTCGCTGAAACCACTTTGCAAACTCACGGCATTCCTGTGTGCTGAGCACCGGGCAGCCGGCGGGACACGGCGGGGGCTCGTGTGCTGCGGGGCCACTTCGCTGCCACCGGCTCTGCTCCTCCACACCCATCCTGCCTCCATCCCATTCCCGCTCCTGGCTGGGAAGGGGCTCCGGCAGCAGGGAAGAGAACTGACCCACTCGAGACACGTGACATGGATGGCAACAGAACGGGATGGCTGAGGGTGGTGGGATGCAGCAAGACGCAGGGTGGTGCTGGGGGGAGTACGCCGGGGGTCCCCAGGGGTGGATTCATAGGGGTCAGGTTGTAAAAAGATAAAACTGTTTGGAGGAGGGGGGAAATCCAAGCGATAAATGGGCTGGGATGTTCCAAGAAAGAGCTGGAGGGGAAGGGCAGTGGGAACCTTCTCATCTATCTCTGTACATCTGAGGGATCAGCGCCCCTTCCTCTGTCCCCAATACAGGGAAAGAGGCACAGAGCTGGGCAGGGCTTGGGGAGTGCTCAGAGTTGGGGCTGCACGGGGGGTGCTTGTGGGAAGCCTGTTCCTCTTTGGGGTTCTGCAGAACTGCCAAAATAAGGGGAAACACTCAGGCCACGGAGAGGTCAGTTTGCCAGCGTGAATACTCACAGGAGCTCTCCGGCCCCTGTCCCCATCCTCATCCGGAGCCACCTGGGAGGACGCCGCTGCCTCTCCCTGCGCTGTGCAGCTGCGGGGCCGGGGACCCCCGGCATGCGGCGCGGGGGGAAGTTTGCTTTGCCTTTGCCTTTGCCAGCGGAGTTCAGGCAGAGGCCAGGGGCGGCCAGGGCTGTCGGGGTGTCCTCCGGCCGCCGCTGACCTGTGAGGAATGCTGTGAGTCACGGCGAAAGCATCCCTACGCCGCCAGCCCCTGGCCGAGCCTCCGTGCCGCGGGACCGGAGTCTGCAGGTCCTGCACGGCGCGTTTTGGGGTGCCCCGGGACACCCTGTGACACCCTGCAGAGGCCCCCAGGGCAGATGCAGTACCCACGCAGGGGGTGGACCCAGCTGAGATGCTGGCACTGCGGTGGTGGCCACCGGCCCGGTGTCTGGGCACGGGATGGGACAGACAGGCCAGAAACGGTCCCCAGCTCGGGGGAGGCCAGACATGAACTCAGCCTCTCCGAGAGGGAAGAGATGACGTGATGCTGGGAGGTCACCCGGGGCCGGGAAGCCGTCCCAGCCCAGCGCTCAGGGCTCTCCTGCTCGGCCACCTCCAGCCAGCGGGAGGGAAGGGGGAAAGATGCTCCCGGAGGCAGCTCCTGCTCTGGTCCTTCCCCCAGGGAAGCCGATGTTTTTGGCTTTATCAGCTCACTGCAGCTTCGTGCCCGGCATTGCAGAGGAGAGAAAGGCTTTTCCCAGTGGTGCCTTATCGGGGATGCTGCTTTGTTTCAGGTTATGTTGCAAAATTAAAGAGGGACGTGGCATTTCGGGAAGAATTGCAAATTCCTGGAAGATTATCTGAGCACAGCACCTGCCTCTGGTGTGGGGCAGTGGGAGGTGGCATGGGGCCAGGAGTGGGAATCCCGGGAGGGGACAAACCCCAGAGAATCCATCCCTCTAAATTAGCACCCAGAGCTTGCCCAGCTGTGCCCTCACAGCCTCCACAGCTGGATACGTCCTGAACTGGGAGGAACTCAGCCCTAGGCTTCTCCTGGGCACTGGGAGGGGACTGGGAGGACACTGGGAGGACATTGGCTGCAGGTGGGAGCTGTGATGCTGAGAGAGACGCCGACTGCTTCCTCAAGAGCAGCCATTGCCTTTGCTTCCACCAAATAAAACACAGCAGGTTTTTGAAGGGACAAGTGTGGGACAGCAGGAACCTGGTGCCACCTCCTGCCTGTCCCCAGTGTCAGGGCAGGAGACTCAGGAGGTGACAGAGAATGGGACAGCCAGGCAGTGGCAGGGGGCAGAAGGATGGTGACCTCCAGGGATGACAGTGGCAACATGAGCTTCTGCTTCTGGGAGTGGCACCATCTGCCCTGCCTGGGGCATCTCTGGTTCTGAGATGCCACCCCAAGGGCCACTTCACCATCCCATGCCACTGCTCATCTTCACAGGAAGAGCAAAGACCTGATGCTCTTATGACACCTAATGGCAGTTACTGTTATCAGACCAAGTGCCCTCCTGTGAAGGCTCAGCTGGCCATGGAGCCATGGATTGAGGAACGTTCTGGTATCCCACCCAGGCTGGTACTGCTGAGCCTGGACAGGGCTGCCAGAGGGGGCTGGGAGATGGAGATATCAGCCCTTGGAAAGACAAGCCCAGGAGCTGTTTTTCCCCCCATTCCTTATGGAAATGCAGGCTGTGGTGTGCTGGTTGTCCTCTTGCTTTGTCCCAGGGACTTTTGAACCCTCTGGCCACTTGCAGCCCAAATCTGAATGGTGTCTGCAGAGCTGAGAGGAGCCAGGCAGGTGTGCAGACAGGAGAAACTCTGCCTGTTGCTCCTCAATCCTCCCCACACAGGGAGGGAGAGGCAGGAGAGTGCCCACAACCACAGCACCAGACATCAGAGAATCCACACACAGCAGCCCCAGCTCCACAAATCGTGCTGCTGGGGGAACACCCTGATAAACCCAGCCCTGTCCCCAGGGAGAGGACATGTCTGCTCACACCACAACACCGAAACCTCCCCTTGGGGGTTCCCACAAGGCTGCATCCCCTGGGGTGGAAAACTCATGGATCAGCCCCGAATCCAGCACTGAAGGGGTCAAACCCTTTTAATTATCCAGGAGCACCAACCCCAGACCCTCCTGTGCCAAGTCACATCCCCCACGTTCCTCTTTGCTCAGACCCTGCAGTGCTCCAGCCATTTTCCAAACCCTCATCCCAGCACAGGGAGTGCACCTGCAGCCCCTCAGACCCCACCAGGGAAATGGGGTCTCCAGGAACCCCTTCCTTCTGATGGCAAAGTAGGATCCTGCCTGCCAGAGCCTGTTATTTTTCAGTGGGTGCATCCAGCCCAGCCCAGGGATGGGCATCCCAAGGGGGTGCAAGACACTTTACCCTCCACACCCTCCTGCCAACTCGAGGCCATTTAGGGTGCAAGGGGTGTGAGTGATTCAGGGGAAGGTGGTGGAAGATTTCTGGGAATTTAGCTACCAGAGCATACACCATGCTCACCACTACTTCTGTTCCTAGGAAGAGGTGATGGGGACATGAGCAGCACCCACGGGTGGCCTCAGGCAGTGCTATAGGCAGGATGGGGAAACTGAGGCACAGAGGAGGTACCTGGGCTGGCCATGTCGGACACCAGCCAGTGTCACCACAGCTCTCTGAAGTAAACACGGGTACTGAGGGAAGCAGCAATCCCAGGAGCTGCCCCTGGAGCTGGGAAAGCATCTTTTGGACTGGACCAGACTGCAGAAGATGCATCCCCGGAGCTTCCTTGCTGCCCGCCCCACCCCCGAGTTTCCACCCACCTTCAGGCTATTTTTCCTTCCTGAAGTGGCTCTTTGCAAGGCGGCTGGCAGAGGGGGGCACTGGCTTTAAGTGTATTTGATGGATAATTCCTCATTACTCTAATGCATTTGCAAGCTGGGATAATTGATGGATGTTTAACAGGATGCGTTTCCGACAGTCGGCTGGAGAAATGGACTCCCATTACTCTGCAAACGTTTCTTTTTACCATTGAACTCCTTTGTTTCAATTGATCCTCGCCTTTCCCATCACTCGCTGCTCATTAATAATCCCCAAAGCAGCTGCTTCCCCCCCTCCAGCTCCTCCCGAGGAGGCTTTCACAGGGGTTTGTAAGCAGATCTGGGCATTGCTGCAGGTTTTCTAATAAACAAGATTTTTTTTCCCCCAAAAAAGTGTGGTCAAACCCTGAATAGGGGCAGGGAAGGGCATGCCTGGGGTATCACTCAGGTCAATTAGAGTGATACAAGCTGCTTATCAGGGGAATTTGGGGAGAGGAGCTGGCCAGTCTGTGGGGCTGAGCCAAGCCCAAGGGAGAGGTTGCTCTTTAGGGCCAGTATCAGCCCAAGCCAGGCCTGGAGCTGAGCCCTGCTCTGCCTGCAGAGCTTTTATCTGCAGCTCCCTCTGCTTGGGAAGGGCAGCCGGGGGTTATCGGCCCTGCCTGTCCCCTGGCCAGGCCCCATTCCCACCCGGAGAGGGGTCCCTGTGTCCCCACCCTGCAGAGCCACCCAGGGGGCTGAGGTGCAGGGGACCACCGGGGGCTCTCCCACTTGTCAGGAGCCGCCTGACCTTTAATTCCCCTGTGATTTCCTCAATAAAGCCCTTGGCATGACTGTGGCAAGTGAGGTTCCTTCCTCAGGCGGTGCCACCCCAGGCAGGGCTGAGCCCCTGCCCCAAAGCTGGGGTGCAATGAGACCCCTGTGTGCCAGGCTGCCAGGGGCCAGCAGGGCACCCCAAACCAAGCTGCTCCCTTGATGCTTCCCCTGCACCCTCAAGCTCCCACCTGTGTCCTTGCTGCTCCCCATCCTTGGCCACTCTCACCCCTAAACCTGGATTTGGAGCTCTCTCTCCCCCTCCATTCCCCAGCAGACCTCAGGTCCTGCACGACCATCCCTCACATCCCACCTTCTTCTTTCCAGTTCCCCTCTCAGCTGCAGACAAACCTGCAGCCCCTCTTCTCTCTCACTCCCTGGCATCACCCATGCAGGACATCACCATGGCAGAAGACCTTGCTGCCTCTCACACCATTTGCTTGCCATGGTCTGACCTGACCCTGCAGCATCCTTCATCCTTCCCATCCATTTCCCATCCACATCTTGCCCGGGATGAATCAGAGGAGCCTCAGTACAGGAGATGAGCATCCACAGGCCTGGTTCAAGGCGGAGTTAAAGAGAAAAAAGGGGGGGAAAGGTTTTAAAAACCCCAAAGCCCAGAGAGGCGAAAAGCAGCTGGGGCTGCTCAGGGTTCATACAGACCCCAGTGGGTTGAAAAAGGGGGATTAGGCTGGGTCTAGGTCAGTTGGGGAGATGGGATGGGACAGGGTTGTGGCACCTGCAGGGGCGGAGTTGGCTGGGATGGAGGTGACTGAGATGGAGGGTGGAGAACAGGGGGACCAGAGGAGATGTTCCTGTCCTGGGGTGCACTTGGAGGACCTGAGGGACCAAGGCATGGAACTACCTGATGGAGCCAGGCTGGGAGAACAGGGAAAAGCCTCAGTCCCAAATGTGCTGCTGCTGTGTCTGAAGCACGAGATTGAGTTCTGGTGCTCCCCAAAACATGGGCTGCCCCCTCTGCTCAGGAGCAAATGGATCAGAGGGACCATCCCAGATCCCTGTGCCAGGGAGCAGCTGGCTGCAAACACCCCCTGCCCATTTGCACAGCCTGGGGAGGCAATAACCTGCTTTTGGGGTGGGCTCTGCCTCTTGAGGTCTCAGCTCAGGAGGATCTGGGGGTGTGAGAGGACCCCACAGACCATGTCCACCCTCTTCTATAGGATTAACACTCTGGCAGTAAATAACCCTCTGAGAAGGGATGAGCTCTGAGGGCAGAGATGGATAAAGCCCTCTTGCTGCAGAGGAGGTGCCGAGCAGGTGGGGGCAGGGTGGGACAGCAGCGACCAGGGCTCACCATCTCACCCATAAATCACATCCCAGGACAGATTGCTAAACCAGGCTCATGCCCTGGAGATGCCCCCCATGACTCTGTAGCTGCCCCACAAACACCCCCGGCCGGTCCTTGCCCCTCTGGGGCATTTCTGATCCAGAACCGGGCAAACCCTGGGCACACCTGGGGGGTCCCGCCGAGCTGCCAGACGTGGCTCTGATCCCCTCCTGAACTGCAGAGCGGGTCTTAAATCATCGCGGGAAGGCTGGTAAAAGCCTCAGTGCCTTCAAGCATGAAATACAAAGCACTCACCACCCCCTTTCAGCCTCTTCCCTGAGTGCCCGGCTCACCGCATGAAACCTTTTATATCCCCCCTCCCCGTTTCCCCCCCAGGCAGCCCGGAGAGCGCCGGCGCGCCGCCGGCAGCACAATCCCAAATTGCTCCCTTTATTAGCGAAAAAAAGAAAAAAAAGGAAAAACGAAGGAAACCCAAAGCTTCGATTTCCTTTCTCACCTCTGAAATGGCCTGGAGGGTTAAGGAGGAGAGTGGGAGGCCAAAGACACCCCATCCCCAATGCTGACCCCAAACCCAAATGTGCCGAAGGGTTTGATTTTAGCGGGAAGGGACCAGGGATGCATTTTGCAATGAAGGATGAGCGACTGCGGAGGAGCCGTGGATATGCGGAAAGATCCCTGTCTCTGGATCAGCAGAGCTGGCACCCCTCAGGCACCGCAGCGAGAGGGCTGGTGGACCCTGGGGATGCTTCCCCCAAGCAGGAATTGCATCGGGATGCACATCCCACCCCAGCCCGATGGGGGTGGGGGGCACCAAGGATGCCTCAGGATGCCTGGGAACACCATCCCTCCATCCTGGCGGTGGTGGCGGGGTGGGAACGGCTCGGTGGGGCGATGCCACCGGGGGCAGATGGGGCTGCGGGTGGCGGCTGCAGATGGCGCGGGGTGTGATGCTGTCGCGCTGCCATCAATCAGCGCCGGCTCTGCCGAGCGCGGCGGCGTCTCCGGGGTGTAAATCAGACCTGAACGAGGCTGAGGATTTCTCTGCAAGATCTGCCCTCGCTGCTGGCATTCGCTCCGGCGACAAGCGGCGCGACAGGGAGACCTTGTGTCCCTGCTGGCTCGGCAAAGGGCGCCTGAGGACGTCTGTGAGAGGATGCTGGGCGTGCCACCACTCTGCTAGGGAGGAAAAGGGCCCGGGAGAGCCCAAACAGCAGCTCCTGGCAGGCTGAATCCCTCCTCAGTGTTTCCTTTCCCATGTCCTGCTGATGGAGTCCCAGCCAAGCAGGCATCTCCCCACCAGCCATGGCCCTGCAGGGGTTTGTAGGGAGCAAAGGCACACCTGAGGTTCTTGCACTTGCACCCAATCCCTCCCCAGCCCAGGATTTCTCTGTGTTGGCTCCCAGGCTACCCCAAATAGTGACTGGGATGGGGATGGGGGCTCTCTGGAGAACCCTTGGGTGTCCAGAGGCAGGTTGGCCTCTGCAATTGGCCCATCCCTTTGCCCCCATCCTGCCTGGAACAGCACAGATGTCTGGTGGGGTTTCATTCCCCCTTTTCCTGAGCATCCCTTGGGTATGATGCAGTCCCAGGTAGCAGAGCATCCTTCCCGTGTGCTTTGTTCTCCCTCCCAGTGCTGTAGGTGCTCACTGAGTCCAGTGTTGCTGAATTGCTTCATCTCTTTCCAAACTTCTCCCTCTTGGCAGCCAGCCCAGCCCTTGAACTGTGCCATGCAGGCATCCCTGTGCCATGCCATGCCTGGGCCAAGCATCACTGGCTTTGCTGCAATTTACCTGAAGGCACCACTCTGCCATCAGTGTTTGCTTCACAGGGTTTCACCTTCCTCCTCTGCTGCTTGTCTGTTCTGTTCCAGGTTTCCCCCACCGCCCCCATGTTCCCTCCTGTCCATCCAGAGCTGGGTCATGTTCCCTGCTCCCAACAGAAGGTGGCTGGATGTGTTCCTTCCCTTCAGCAGGGGAGAGAGTAGGCCAGCTCCCTGCCTCAGCTCATGTGAGCATCTTTCCTCCCTGCACGAACGTGCTCACATTTAAGGCGTAATTACTGCGTGACTCAGCCGTTTTGGCAAACACCCGATGGCTCCGTCCCCGTGCGCTCCAATTCCGCCTGCAGCTCCCTCATCAACCCCCCAGCCCCGGAGGTGTGAGCTCAGGGCATCCCCAAAGGCAACAGCTTTGTGGGGAAGCAGGGTGGGGGATGCAGAGCATTGTGTCCCCCCTGAGATGTTCAGCCCCTGGGGATAGGGATGCTGGAGAGGGAGCCGCGGTCCAGCATCCACCCGGCGCATCCCGGGCTGGGGCTGCCAGTGAGCACCCGGGAGCAGGGGAGGGCTGGGCGGCTGCGATTATTCAATCTGGAGCAACCCTGACCTGCTGACAAAGGCAAAGTTATTTTTAAAAAACAACCACTCAGCGAAATTCGCCTCTGCCGCCCGTCCTGCTGCTGCTGCTGCTGCTGCTGCTGCCCAACACCGGGGAGAAATCCATCCCAGGAAACGCTGCTCTGGGATGCCTGAAACAGGGTGGGAGTGTGGGCCCTGCCCCTCACCATCCCAGCCCCCTTCCCCAGGCCCTGTTGGTTTTGGGGCTGTTGAATCCTCCAAGGAGCAATGTGAGAGTTGCAACCTGCTTTCCATCACTATTTATAGCCCCACGTGTGGTGAGCCCAGGAGTCCTGGCATGCTGGAGGGGAGGCCACCCCACATGCCTTGCCCTGGTGCTCCCCCAAACATCACCCTGCTCCCTCCACAAGCAGCAGGATGGATCCTGCATGGCCCAGGGACATTTTTCATGGCAGGGCGATGCTCACTGCAGTGATGGTTGTGATGCAGGAACAGCAGAATCACCCAGTTTGTGCCCATGCACAGGGTGGGAGCATGGGGGTCCCCCATCCTCACTCCTCCCTGAGCTCTGCCCATGCTGGAGGGTTGCCCCCTCCATGCCAAGGCTGGTTGACATCACAGAGGGATGCATTTAGAGGAGAGTCTGCTGTTTGCAAGGGAAGAGCTGGACCTGCTCCAAATTTCCAGGGTGAGAAAACCTCCCCAAGTCACACTCCTGCTCCAAACAAATGCTCTGCTCCAGGGGCCGGCGATGATTCACCAGGGCGAGACCTCAGTGCTCCCACCTTGCAGCCACCCCCTTTCCATCCAAAAACACCCAGGGAGGGTCAATTCCCAGTTATGATGGGGCTGCTCCGAGATTGCCTGGCTGTTGCTCAGCAGAGGTTGTGCTCCCAGTCCCACTTGTCATCACTCCCATGAGGCAGCCACGCTGCCCAGTATCCCTCCTTCCCTTTTATTGCCACGAGGTGAATTAATACCCATTTCCTGAAGCTTATATGGTTTCCTCCCAAATGGCTCTTAGATCAGGGGTATATTGGGTTACAGCAAATACAAGCAGCAAGGAGCAAGCCCAGACTCTGCCACTCCTAAATCCGCTGGTGCGTTTGGGGATCATCTGCCTCCGGTCCTGCTCTCCCAAACCAGTCCCTCCCCCCAGAGCTGTATGGATGCTCCCAGCAACAAATGGCCCTCGTGGGATGGTGGCAAACAACAGGGAACCTTGTGAACCTTTGCGCAGGGAGCACAGGGCTGGCTCAGCCCCTGGGGTGTGGGGATTTGGGGGTGGCCCCTGGTTTCGGGCTGGTTTCGGGGTGCCTGGTTTGGCTGCCGAGGCTCCCGTCTCCATCTCGCTGCGAGCACATACACACCTCTTGGGCTGGTTACTGTAGAAACGAAATTAGCACGGGGAGGGAATGCAATCCCAGAGCTAATTAAGGTAATTACAGCTTCACACCAGCTGCTCACGAGGTCCAAGGACCTTCTGTAACTTGTGGAGGGGATCAGCTGCTCGGGGAGACTTTGAACTGCAGCTCCCCAGGACCATGCGGCTCCTGTGGTGGCACTTGGGATGGGCTGTGTCACTCACCAGTGTGACCCTGAGCTGAGGGCATGCACGGCTCCAGATGTGCCTCCCAGATGTGCTGCTCTCATTGCAGCAGTGGGTTTCAGGCTGTGTTTGGAACCTGGCATGGTTTTAGGGTCCCTGGGGAGTTGCTTTGGAGTGGGTTCAGTGCTGGGAGGTGCTCCCCCAGCCCAGGACATCCTGCCAGATGTTCTGCTTTACAGATGTGTCACTTTGGCTTTTCAACTGGGGATACACTGACCTGGTAGGAAGGGAAACCACAGCTGGGTCAGGGTCCCCCTCCATCCCATGGGGATTGTTTATCTGGGATGAAAGGCTGCAGAATGGGTGCAGGCAGCAGGGAGGCAGCACGACCCAGAGCTGGTGGGTTTCAGGGGTGTTTGGGGGCAATATGGTGCTGGAAAATGTGACACCTGTCCCAGAACTGGGTGAGCCCACTGGAACCAGTCACAGGCACTCTGGGGACAGTGCAGGAATGGGGTGACTGACTGTGGAGTCTGTCACAGGGCAGCATCCAGAGGGCAGGAGCACCCCCATCTGTGGGGTCTGTGCCAGGGCAGCATCCAGAGGACAGGAGCATCCCCATCTGTGGGGTCTGTGCCAGGGCAGCATCCAGAGGGCAGGAGCACCCCCATCTGTGGGGTCTGTCACAGGGCAGCATCCAGAGGACAGGAGCATCCCCGTGACTCCCACAGCCTCCCTTCAGCTGCTGAAATGTTACTACCTAGCGGGTGCCTTCCCAAAAAAACATGGTTTTTGGAGCTGATTCCCGGCACTGGCTGAGGCGGGAGCCAGGGGAATGTGGCCAAATGTGTTCGTGCCGTGGCCGAAAGTGGCCGGTGTCCTGGCAGTGGCGTGGGGACGTGGGGGCTGCAGTGCCCGGGGCCCCGGCGGGGGCAGCGCTGGGGACAGAGCGCCGTGTGCCATCGCGGTGATGTGTCAGCGCCGGGAGCGGGCGGTGATTCACCGCTTACCAGCAGCTGATATTTATTACTCAGCTTTGCTACGGGGCCGACATGAAATGTGGTCCAGGGAGGGGGAATAAACACAGCGCTGGCGCGGGGGGCCGCAGCGCCGCCCGTGAAACAAGATGGGTTTCCCCATCCTCCCCCTCCCTCTGCTTTCTCTCCGGCTGGTGGATTTTGATGGAGGGAAATAAACGCTCACAAAAATCGCTCTTTCTCTCTCTCCCGGCTTGTCCTCGTTTGCCCTGTGCTTTGGCAGCTCCGCCGGGGTGGGCTGGGACGTGGCGGGAATGGGAGCGAGGAGGGAGGGATGGCGGGAAGGGGCTCCCCGGGGATGCTCAGCCCCAGCAGCGTGATGGGACTGAACTAGGACCCTGCTCCTGCGTGGGACCCTCCTCTGTAGCCTGTTCCCCATGGCCTCAGAGGAANGCAGCATCCAGAGGACAGGAGCATCCCCATCTGTGGGGTCTGTGCCAGGGCAGCATCCAGAGGGCAGGAGCACCCCCATCTGTGGGGTCTGTGCCAGGGCAGCATCCAGAGGACAGGAGCATCCCCATCTGTGGGGTCTGTGCCAGGGCAGCATCCAGAGGGCAGGAGCACCCCCATCTGTGGGGTCTGTGCCAGGGCAGCATCCAGAGGACAGGAGCATCCCCATCTGTGGGGTCTGTGCCAGGGCAGCATCCAGAGGGCAGGAGCACCCCCATCTGTGGGGTCTGTGCCAGGGCAGCATCCAGAGGACAGGAGCATCCCCATCTGTGGGGTCTGTGCCAGGGCAGCATCCAGAGGGCAGGAGCACCCCCATCTGTGGGGTCTGTGCCAGGGCAGCATCCAGAGGACAGGAGCATCCCCATCTGTGGGGTCTGTGCCAGGGCAGCATCCAGAGGGCAGGAGCACCCCCATCTGTGGGGTCTGTGCCAGGGCAGCATCCAGAGGACAGGAGCATCCCCATCTGTGGGGTCTGTGCCAGGGCAGCATCCAGAGGGCAGGAGCACCCCCATCTGTGGGGTCTGTGCCAGGGCAGCATCCAGAGGACAGGAGCATCCCCATCTGTGGGGTCTGTGCCAGGGCAGCATCCAGAGGGCAGGAGCACCCCCATCTGTGGGGTCTGTGCCAGGGCAGCATCCAGAGGACAGGAGCATCCCCATCTGTGGGGTCTGTGCCAGGGCAGCATCCAGAGGGCAGGAGCACCCCCATCTGTGGGGTCTGTGCCAGGGCAGCATCCAGAGGACAGGAGCATCCCCATCTGTGGGGTCTGTGCCAGGGCAGCATCCAGAGGGCAGGAGCACCCCCATCTGTGGGGTCTGTGCCAGGGCAGCATCCAGAGGACAGGAGCATCCCCATCTGTGGGGTCTGTGCCAGGGCAGCATCCAGAGGGCAGGAGCACCCCCATCTGTGGGGTCTGTGCCAGGGCAGCATCCAGAGGACAGGAGCATCCCCATCTGTGGGGTCTGTGCCAGGGCAGCATCCAGAGGGCAGGAGCACCCCCATCTGTGGGGTCTGTGCCAGGGCAGCATCCAGAGGACAGGAGCATCCCCATCTGTGGGGTCTGTGCCAGGGCAGCATCCAGAGGGCAGGAGCACCCCCATCTGTGGGGTCTGTCACAGGGCAGCATCCAGAGGACAGGAGCATCCCCGTGACTCCCACAGCCTCCCTTCAGCTGCTGAAATGTTACTACCTAGCGGGTGCCTTCCCAAAAAAACATGGTTTTTGGAGCTGATTCCCGGCACTGGCTGAGGCGGGAGCCAGGGGAATGTGGCCAAATGTGTTCGTGCCGTGGCCGAAAGTGGCCGGTGTCCTGGCAGTGGCGTGGGGACGTGGGGGCTGCAGTGCCCGGGGCCCCGGCGGGGGCAGCGCTGGGGACAGAGCGCCGTGTGCCATCGCGGTGATGTGTCAGCGCCGGGAGCGGGCGGTGATTCACCGCTTACCAGCAGCTGATATTTATTACTCAGCTTTGCTACGGGGCCGACATGAAATGTGGTCCAGGGAGGGGGAATAAACACAGCGCTGGCGCGGGGGGCCGCAGCGCCGCCCGTGAAACAAGATGGGTTTCCCCATCCTCCCCCTCCCTCTGCTTTCTCTCCGGCTGGTGGATTTTGATGGAGGGAAATAAACGCTCACAAAAATCGCTCTTTCTCTCTCTCCCGGCTTGTCCTCGTTTGCCCTGTGCTTTGGCAGCTCCGCCGGGGTGGGCTGGGACGTGGCGGGGATGGGAGCGGGGGGGGGGGGGGGGCGGGGNGGATGGCGGGAAGGGGCTCCCCGGGGATGCTCAGCCCCAGCAGCGTGATGGGACTGAACTAGGACCCTGCTCCTGCGTGGGACCCTCCTCTGGAGCCTGTTCCCCATGGCCTCAGAGGAAGCCAGGCACAATGTGGAGCTGCCCGAGGTACACGGGCATGAGAACTGCTGCAGCTCAGTGCATGGATGGGAGGCAGGAGTTGGGCCCCACGGGATGGAGGGGTGGGAGGGAAGGGGGCTGGTTCCCAGAGCTGGTCCCCCACTCCGAGAAGGGTGTGTGGGAACAGTTTGGGTCTGGGTCTGGATCCAGTGGAGGGGAATGGATCCACAGCAGCAGGATGGATCCATGGCAGGAGGATGGATCCACAGCACCTGGATGGATCCATGGCAGCAGGATGGCTCCATGGCAGCAGGGTGGGTCCATGACACCAGGATGGATCCATGGCAGCAGGGTGGATCCATGACACCAGGATGGATCCATGGCAGCAGGGTGGATCCATGGCAGCGGGATGGATCCACAGCAGCAGGGTGGATCCATGGCAGCAGGATGGATCCACAGCAGCAGGGTGGATCCATGGCAGCAGGGTGGATCCATGGCAGCTGGATGGATCCATGGCAGCAGGATGGAACCATGGCAGCAGGATGGCACCACAGCAGCAGGGTGGATCCATGGTAGCAGCATGGATCTGGTGCAAAGCAAAGGAGCCAAAACAGGAGGATGGACCTGGGGTGAAGGGATGGACCCAGTGCAGAAGGATGGATTGGATGCAGGCTACTGGTTCTGCTGCAGGGGATGAAGCAGCTGCAAAGGGACAGCTCTGATGCAGAGGAATGTGACTCAGAGTAACACGGGCACAGGGCTTTGTGTGTCCCTCCCCAGCCCCGCCATCAGCACGGGGCTGATCCCCTCTCCCGCCTTCAGCATCGCAGGCAAACAGTCTCCTCCCCTCGTCCCCCCAGCAGAGCCCCACCTGTGCCTCAGTTTCCCCGGACAGCCGAGGGGCAGAGGCTGCTCCATCCCCGTTTCCCATCCTGTCTCCACGTGTCCATCCACTCTTCCAGCGGCACGGCAAGTTCAGGGGCTCCGACCTCCTCCCGCACCGCCGGGAAGGGCCGGTGTGAGCTTCTCCCCGCGTTATTTATAACCCGCTCCAAGTGCCGGTGTGCGGCGGCAGCTCCCGGGGATATTTTTAGCCCGCTGCAGGGAATCACGGCGGCGAGCAGGGAGGAGGGAGGGAGAGGTGTCGCAGCAGGAAGCCCTGTCAGCATCCCTGCTCCAAAAAACCCTTTCCAGGATGGCTGCGGGGTCACATCTGGCCTTGGGAAAGTTGCATCCCTTCATGGCTTCTTGGGACTCGAGGGACCACGTCCCTGTGACACCAGTTGCCTCTGTACTCCAAAAAGTCAGATGAAGGGTGTACCCAAGGATGGGGTGGGCACCCTGGGATATGCGCTGCAACCCGGGATGGGGTGGGCACCTTGGGATGGGATCTGTACCCCAGGATGGGGTGGGCATACTGGGATGGGGACTGTACCCCGGGATGAGGGCTGTGCCCTGGGATGGGGTGGGCATACTGGGATGGGGACTGTACGCCGGGATTAGGGCTGTGCCCTGGGATGGGGGGGCACCCCGGGATGGGGTGGGCACCCTGGGATGGGGGCTGCACCCGGGATGGGGGATGTACCCAGGATGGGGGCTACACCCCAGGATGACATGGGCACCCCAGGATGGGGTGGGCATCCCGGGACTGGGTGGGCACCCCTGGATGGTGTGGGCACCCCAGGATGGAGTGGGCACCCCGGGATGGGGGCTGCACCCGGGATGGGGTGGGAACCCCAGGATGGGGTGGGCACCCCGGGATGGGGTGGGCACCAAGGAGGGAGGTGCTGAGGGGTGGCTGTGGCGGAGGGGCTGTGCAGGCTGCTGCTGTCTGCTCGAGACAGGGAGACATTAGAGAGCAGCGCTGTCTGCATCCCTAATCGGCCTCGCTCCGCCGCTGCCGCCCGCTCCCCCTCCCAGCTCCGCGCCGGGGGCTGCAGGAAACCCGGGCCAGGCCCCTCCCCTCCAATGCACAACTCCATTCCCTGCCCTGGGGCTGCCACCGGCCCTGCTGACACATGGCTGGGTGCTCTGCAGCATCCGTGTGGCACTGCCACATGCACACGCACACACACACACACACACACACACACACACACGTGTGTCACTGGCACAGCAAGGAAGGAGCACCCACCATGACTTCTGGGCACAGAGGTGCCACCTGGGCCCTGCTGAGCACTGAGGGACCCGTTGTGCCAACCCCCCTCAAGCCCAGGGACACCAAATGTGCCACAGTTTTCACCCAGTGCTGGCCAACACCTCCCCATTTCCCACACCCCAAAGTCCTCTGCAGCAGCTGCAGAGCACCCAGTGTCTGCTTCCAGATGTCTCAGGATATGGGTATATGGGGATGTGGGCCTCCAGAACCATGTCTGGGCACCCCAGAGTGTAGGGATGGGTACTCAGGACCAGGGCTGGGCACCCAAGGATGCAGAGCTGAGTGCCCAGGACTAGGGCTGAGCATCCCAGAGTGCAGGAATGGGTACCCAGGACCAGGAGTGGGCACCCATGACCAGAGCTGGGCACCCCAGGGTGCAGGGCTGCCTGCTGAGGATCAGGGACAGACACCCTGGGGACCAGGGACAGACAGACACCCACCCCTAGCCATGCCAGCAGGGTGTTGGGATGATGTGTGAAGCACCACCCTACTGTTTCAGGCAGATTCTCAGTTTATTTTCTCTCCTATTAGATTCCAGCTGGCAGGATGGCGCCTATAAATATACATAAGGGCTCATTTCCATGAGGGTTTATTCGGGAGCAAATTCCACAGCTGCCTGGCAGACGGCTCAGTGCAGCGGGTGAGAGTCGTGCCCCAAACCAGCCCTGCCTCAGTTTCCCCACCTGCCACCCAGGAGACAGGGAAAGGCTTTCCCCACATTTTTGACAATCCATTCCTGGAAAACCCAGGGTGTTATTATCGAGGCTGTTTATAGCCTGGTAAGTGGGTTATTAATATGATCATTCTCGGTGTGGCAATGGATAATTGCCCTGGGTGGCGATGACACCCTGTGTATGTGAGGTTGTGCATGGGGACATTCTCAGCCCCAACCTGCCTCCAGCTCATGGGGAAACTCAGCCCAAAATCCCAGGGTGGCACTGGGATATGCCTGGCAGGCAATGGGGTCCCACAGCAGAGCTGGGGGCTCGTGGCAGGTGAGGGGGTTTGGTGGTTCTGTGCTCCGGCACTGGAGTCCGGCTCTTGTTTCGATCACGATGATTAGCTGAGTCACAGCTGGGGTGCTGCTAATTAAATGTATTTCTTAATTAACAAGATCACAGAGAGGGCCTGCCAGCCTGGCTTGGCTTTCAATCACGGCTGACAGAGGCAGCTGTGGCCTCGGAGGCCTGAGGTGTCACAACCATCCAGTGCTCAGCGCTGCCCTGTGGCTGCCTCTGCTCTTCTGCTCCAGGAGCCCATTTCCACCTGGAGCAGGGGCATGAGGATGGGCAGGGCTCATGCCCAGCATCATCCAGCCCCGGGTGAGATGAGTGGGGCAGCCTCAGCCCCTGGGGTGCAGTGAGTGTGTCAGGGCTCAGCACAGGGCTGGGCCACCCCCTGTGACTCAGGGCTGCTTCACATCCCCTCAGCCCCATCCCACCCCACTGCCTGAGCCCTGAGCGAGCCTGGCTATTAATTAATATTAATAACACCCCCCGCAGCTGCTATTCACTGACCTCAAAGCACAACCTGAAGTAACCCCAGTTCCGCTCCCCGATGGGGAAATCTCCACTCTCCAGCACATGGGGAAACTGAGGCACAGGAACTGGGGCAGGAACCATGCCAGGAGCTTTCCCTGCTTGCCCATAGAGCCTGAAAGATGGGGAAGGAAAACCCCTGGGAGATCCCCACAGCTCCATGGACACCCACAGCTGGCTGAACCAGAGGGGCTGGAAAAGGGTTTCCTATCTGGGGAAAAATAAAAAATAATAAAAAAAGAGAAAATAAAGAAATAAAATAAATAAAGGAGCACATTCTGTCCCCCAGCCTGAGCTCTGCCCCATGGATGGACTGCTATCCCTGTGGGAAGTGGGGGGCTGAGCTCTCCGGGGGGATTTTGCGTGTCCTCGCCCACCGGCGCGGGCAGGCGTCGGATCTGGGGCTTCTCCCGGGTTTTGGCAGTCTGGTCATGTCCTGCCGGGAGAGCAGCAGGACTGAGTCACGTTCCAGAGGCAGCGGTGACTCACGGCCACCCCAACCTCCCCGCGAGCAGCCGGCACATTGCAGAGATTCCTGGAGGGAGGCAGGAAAATAAAGCTAAATAACAACAACTGCCAGCTTCCCCTCCCCACCTCCGCCCCCCGCTTCCTTCCCCCAGCCTCCTGCAACACAGGCGCAAACAGCAAATTCCTGCGGCACCGGGAAACACCTCCCGCCTCTCCAGACGCCGAGGATGCACGACCTGCCTCTCAACTGCACGAAACGCCCTTTGCCGGCGGCTGCGGGGGCTCCCGACCAGGAGGTGGAAGCTGCCCCTGCCCAAAAGCTCCCCCACGCGTGGGGACGCCCCAACAGCGAGGTCCTGCCAGTGTAACGCAAAGATGGGGTGCAGTGGGAGGGTCCTGGGGTCCCCCTCCTGAGCTGAGTTGCTCCAGAGGGTGCTGAGCAGGATGGGGGTACTCCAGTCCTCTGGTTACACAATTCTGGCTGCAGGGGTTTTTTTTAGAGACTGTGGGGCATCACGGATATTTTGCATCATTAATGTCATCTCCTGTCTTTAAATCCTCCCATCCAGGGAGTGCCCCCAAATTCAGGGGACATAGGGGTCCCACGTGCCCCTGCAGCCCCGGGCACGGCGCAGGACGGGATGGGCGATGCTCAGGGGCAGGGCTGTGTTGTATTTCTCATTTAAAGGGCTCGGTGGGAGCACTGGAAGGCCCGGTGGGCTGCAGAGGCTGCGCTGGGGAGAGGCTGTGCTGCTGCAGCTCTGGTGCCGCGGGGCTGCGGCGAGGGCTGTGCTGCCCAAACCCCCCAGCGAGGGCCATCCTGCCCCACAGTGCCACAGCCAGGGCTGTGCTGCCCCAAACCCCACACGGAGGGATGTGCTGCCCAAAATTCCACAGCAAGGGATGTGCTGCTCCATGTCCCACACTGAGGGATGTGCTGCCCAAAATTCCACAGCAAGGGATGTGCTGCTCCATGTCCCACACTGAGGGATGTGCTGCCCCACAGCCCCATAGTGAGGTCCATGCTGCTCAAAGTCCTACAGTGAGGACTGTGCTGCCCAAAACCCCACAGTGAGGGCCATCCTGCCCTACAGTCCCATAGAAAGGGATGTGCTGCCCCATGGCCCCACAGTGAGGTCCATGCTGCTCAAAATCCTCCGGTGAGGGCCATGTCAGAGAGGACAGGCAGGGGAGGAGAGATGGAGGAGTGGCTTTATATGTTAGAGAGTCTCTTGACTCTGTTGAACTTGAGGTCAGTAGTGACAAGGTTGAGTGCCTGTGGACTAGAATCAGCCTGGAGGTGTGGGGTTCTGTAGGCCCATATGGTTCTGACCCCACCTCACACCTGGGGGGCACCAGCTCTAGGAGGCCCTGTTGAACCCCTTCCTGGGGAGCAGGGCGTGACTGAATCATACAGAGCACTGCAGGGGGGTCCACAACATACCCCCTCCTTGTCCATGCCCCTGCTGGCCACCTCTCTGCTCACTCATGCCCTTGAACCTCTTCTCACAGCATGGATGGGGTTTGGGATGAGCACTGGACGGAGCAGGAGCTGCACAGGCACCTGTTGCCCTGCCCTGGGTGCTCTCAGTGAAGGGTGTCCCAGTCCCCAGCACGGCTGGGTGGGTTTCACAGCGTATTTTGGTCAGTGCTTACGAGAAGAGGCCCTGGGGGGGCTGCGGGGGGGATTCCTGTAAGTGGCCTCTGAGCCTTCCCCATTCTCGAGAAAAGGAAACTGTGACTTCTGCTCGGGGTTTCACTTTCTGCTGTGGGAGGAGAGGCCAAACTGCTCAGCTTGACCAGTGCTGCAGGGGACTGAGAAAGGACAGGGAGAGCAAATTCAAATTCATCAATGTATTTTCTGCATTTCTTGGGTGCAAAAGTCTCCTTTTGGGGAGGTGTGGGGTTTTTGTTGTTTTTTTTTTTGTTTGTTTGTTTTTTGTTTATTTGTTGTTATTTTATTTTATTTTCGTTTGGTTTTGTTCATTTGTTTGTTTGCTAGGAAAGCAGAGTGGGGGAACCATGAAAGTTCAGTCTCCCATCAGCCTGGTTTGGGGATGCTCAGAGCAGCAAGTGATGCTGTCTCCCCATCTTTGAGTAAGGCACAATGCCAAAGCCCTGGCAGTGACCTGTCCTGGTGCCCTGCTACCCCCTCCACCCCCAGACCACCTCTCTTCCTTGACAGCCCCCCTCCCATGGCACACACACGGGTCCCCCGGGGTGCTGGGGGTCAGGAAGGAGGAGGGTAAAAATAACCCCTAGGTGCCCTCTGCCCCAGGAGCCATTCCTGGCTGGGTAAACAGGAAATCTATTCTTAGGCCCATTCAGGCTGAGGGCAGGTCCTGCTCCAGGCTTGTTTTGTTCCTTGCTGACACAGGGGTGACGCCAGGCAGAAGGGCCACCACGCAGAACCTTCCGGCCCTTCAGGCTTCCCCTTGCTCACTCCTTCCCCCCTAGCAGCTTCTCCAGGGCTTTTCCAGGGCTGCTGGGGTTTCCCCTTCCCACGGGGTGATAGTGGGAGGGGAGGCCTGTTTTGGGGTGTCTCTGGAAGGCCCTGTGTTGTTTGCTCAGCCCCATGTTGGGTGGCACCCTGAGGGGCACCTGCTTTGGCAGAGCTCTTGCCCTGACATCCAGCTCCTCTCCCCCTTCCTTGATGGGATTTCTTGAGTTGGAGGAGACAAAACCACCATGGTTTGCCCTTCCCCAGGATGAGCTGAGCTGGGTAGACTGAGGAAGGATGATGCTGACAGCTTTTTCCTGTCTCCCTGAAGCCCCCCATCCATCTTTATTCCCCATCCTTCCCCCAGGTGATGTTCCCACTTGCAGTATCCTGCTCCAGCTCCTTTCCCGTCCCTTCCCAGTCTCCATGGATCTGTTCAGCCTGTGACACCCCACGGCTCTGCCCAAGGCTGCTGCGTGGTGGTCCAGGCTCAGGCAGCAACCTCTGCCTGCAAAGACAGCCCCTCCTGCCTGCCAGGGATCGTGGGCTCCCCCAGCTCCCTGCACAAGGCTCCTGCATCCCATTTCAGCCCCTGGCAGGCTCAGAAGTGACACCTTCTGCCCAGGCAACATTCCTGGGGAGCTAAAGATGATGCAGAGAGAAAAATGTGGGGCTGCATCCTAAAGTGCTGTGTGACATGACCAGGGGTGCTCATCGTGCTGATGATGGAGACGGGGATCCTCTAGGTGTCCTCAGCATCACAGCAGCACCTGTGTGGATACAACCTTGTCCCAGAGTGTTTTCTCCCGGGAAACAAGTAACCGAGGGAGGTACAAGGGTGGAAAGTGCTTGTGGACAGAAAAGGGTGCAGGGAAATTCTGGGATGGGCATGCACTGGATCAGTGATGCAGCTGAGGGGTGTCTGTGGTTAAGGGGACCCCCATGCCATGGGACTGCAGCAGTGGTGACAAGCTGGTAGGGGACATCCTGAATCCAGCATTGGGTCCCTGACCTGTGCAGTTGAGCTACAAACTGGGTCCCCGTAGGGCGTCAGACCAGGGTTGGTGACAGATACGGCAATGTGGAGCCACGGGGATAATCCCCTTGGGAACTATGGAAAATACATCCCCAAAAAAAGGTTGCGTGGACGGCAGAGACGGCTCGCAGGTGGGATTTAACACAGCAATCCCAATCCCACAGAATTCCCGACTCTAGGCATCGCCCCGCGCAGGGACGGAGCAAAGACCGGGCAGTGCTACCCTCGCGTGGCCAATGACGGTACTGCAGAGCGGCCGCACCGGGATGCGGACGAAGATTCCTCCCAGGGAAAAGGTGCCAGGACACAAAGGGATTGCTGCTGTTCTAGGGTTAAGCGGACCTCATCATTGGCACCTCAGAGCCCGAGGCTGCAACCTTTAATCTCGACGCAAAGCTCAATCCTTCTTGGAAGCTATGGCTGTGGGAAATTGCCATTTTTCAGCCCAGAATTCAAGACGGACGAAGATTCCTCCCAGGCAAAAGGTGCCAGGACAGAAAGCCATTGCTGCTTTTCTAGTGTTAAGCGGACTGCATCATTGGCACCTGAGAGCAAAAGGCTGCCACCTTTTATCTGGGGGCAAACCTCAATAATCCATGGCAGGTGTGGGGCTGGGAAATTGCCATTTTTCAGCCCAGAATTGCGGACAGACGAAGATTCCTCCCAGGCAAAAGGTGCCAGGACAGAAAGCCATTGCTGCTTTTCTAGTGTTAATAGCAATCTTCGTCCGTCCGGAATTCTGGTCTGAAAAATCGCAATTTCCCAGCCCCGCACCTGCCAAGAAGGATCGAGCTTTGCGCCCAGATAAAAGGTGGCAGCCTTGGGCACTCAGGTGCCATTTTTCAGCCCAGAATTCAAGACCGATCTTCCCAGACACCCAGGTAGTTATTTCCCAGGGAGGATCTCTGCCGACATGTTTGCAAACCACACTTCTTTCCCCCAACAGCAGCAGCAAAAGGATTTAGGAGCTGGTGCTGAGCACGGGGAGGGGAACAGGCTGCCAGAACCTAACTCCGAGCCAGGCAGAGTCACTCTCATCCCACTGAGGTTTTCAGGCTTCTGATCATGACCTGCAGTAGGAGGGAGGCAGAGTGATAGAGCACAGCAAATCACCCTGTCAACTTCTCCACAGGCTCCCAACAATCTCCACGGTGGGTTTCTTCCTTCTAAAACCCACTCCACGTGGAGCCCACACACCCCCTCAGCACCCAGAACCTTCCCTGTTTACCAGTGCTCTTCAAACACAGCCACCAGCTTCACCACACTCTGCTGATTGCCCACCCCTCTCTCCATGGCTGGGAACAGGTCCTGGGTGTGCAGGAGCTGCTGGAGTGGGAACTGATGGCTGCAACTCCCTCCTTCTGTCCCCCTCTCTGCTTCGAGGGGTTTCTGGGACCCAGGCTGTGGTTTGGGGAGGAGGATTTGCATGAGACATAGCCCACTCGCTGCCCTCTGTGTGGTGGGAGAGCCTCTCTCTGAGTTGGCCTCAAAAGGAAAGAGGAAGCACAGCAGGTTGTGAGTAGGAGAAACGCTGAGAAAACACTGGGAATTGGTTCAGTTTGGGGAGGTGGCAGCACCAAGGGCAGAGCAGCAGCAGGGATGGAGCTCTGACTGCTGCATGACCTGGTCCTGCAATGGGTGGGATGTGCCCCACCAGGGTGGAGGTCAGTGGGGGGTCTGCTCAGTCCTGATGCCCAGAGGGGCTGGGAATGGGCTGGCAGGAAGGGAAGGAGGGAGGGACGGAGTGATGGCAGGGCCCTGGTGTGTGTCTGGAACGCCAATGGGTGGATGTTCTGCAGCCAACCAAGGGCTGTTGGTAACAACAGACAAGGATTGTTGGCAATAACCAAGGACTGTTGGTAATAACCGAGGGTTGTTGGTAATAACAGAAAGGGATTGTTGGCAATAAGCAAGGCTTGTTGGTAATAACACCCCATGAAATACAACGAGATGTAGCTGGAGAAGGGACCATGTGGACAGGGGGTGGCGCTTTCCAGGGACAAACATCCTCGTTATAGTTCCTGGAGATAAGCACAACACAGCACAGTGCAAGTGCAGGTCTTTTTCCTTTCCTTCCTTCCTTCCTTCCTTCCTTCCTTCCTTCCTTCCTTCCTTCCTTCCTTCCTTCCCTCCCTCCCTCCGGCTGTGCCCACGCCCTGGCCCGGCTCTGAACCTCGAGGCCGTGGCTACTGTACATCATGGCACACATTTGTGCCCACCCACACAACTGCTGCACGGAGCCAGGCAGG
>VWZD01001438.1:374624-388502 GCA_013396695.1 Sakesphorus luctuosus | reverse complement strand
GGGGTGAGGGACGGCTGTGAGGGACGGAAAGGGGCGAGGGGGGGGGGCCCGCGGTGTAACGGGGGGCCTGTGGGGTGGAGGCCTCTGTGAGGGGGGTGGCTGGGCCAGAGGTGGGCAGTGGTGTCACTGTGCAGGGTTGTTGGTCATAACGGGATCCTCTGTGCGGTGGAGGCAGCTATAGGGTGTGAGACACCTATAGAGTGGTAGTGGGATAGAGTGGGATGTAATGGGGAATAAAATGGGATGTAATGGGGGATCAGGACCCCAGTGTAATTGAGGGGGGGTGGGCTCTTGTGGAGTGCCCCTGTGGAGACCTCCATTTGATGGGGATCACTATGTACAGTGGTAACAGGACCCCCTGTGCAGTGGGGACACCTTAGAATGGAGGGTACCTATAGAGTGGTAGTAGGATATAATGGGATGTAATGGGGCATATAATGGGATGTAATGGGGGTATAATGAGATGTAATGGGGCATCAGGACCCCAGTGTAATGGGGAGTGTGGGCTCCTGTGGAGTGCCCCTGTGGAGACCTCCATGGGATGGGGATCACTATGTACAGCCCCCCTGTTATAAGAGGACCCCCTGTGCAGTGGGGATACCTATACAATGGAGGGCACCCATAGAATGGTAGTGGGATGCAATGGGGGATATAATGGGATGTAATGGGGCATATAATGGGATGCAATGGGGGATCAGGACCCCAGTGTAACAGGCTACTGTACAGTGTGCCTGTAGAGTTCTCTGTGGGATGGGGATTACTCTATGCAGTGGTAACAGGAGCCCCTGTGCAGGGACCTGCTCACGGGGCATCTCTTGCAGGTTGGGCACGAGCCACTGCCTCCAACTGTGGGAAGAAATGTGCTGGGAAGGAAAGTTCTGTACCTGCCTGGCTTCTTCACCTATGGTGAGTGAAGGTCCTTCCAAAACAGCCCTGCAATAACCTGTCCCTTGCCCTGCTCATTTGTGTTGTAGATGGAGGCCTAAAGGAATAGAAAGACCAAGAGAAGGGAAGGTAATATGTTTAGAAGGGGAAAAAAAGTTATTATTTTGCTCTCTTTGTGGGTGGAGCAGCATGGGAGATGTGGGTGAATACCTTGTGTCCTGCTGTCACAGTGGGTTTGCTGTGGGGAAGGGGAATGCACAGTCCTGAAAACTGAGTTGGGAACCAGCACAGGAGCAGTACAAGAACACTGCAACCCCATTCTAGGACACCTGGATCTGGAAACACTCCAGTGCTGCCCTTTGGAAGATGCATTTTCCAAATAGATGGACAGTGTTGGGTGATGAAGAGGGGCAGAGCCCACCTGGCTTTGCTCGGACAGCACCAGACAGGGGGCAGGAGCTGTCAGTACCCACCAGCACATAGTGGGTTGTATCCCACCTTGTTCTGCCAGGGAGAAACTAGATCTGTTGGCTTTTTTTGTGACTGAAGACTTGAGGAAGTTTACGTGTGAGGAGGTGGTGAGGCAGGAACTGAATGTGGGTTTGTGAGATCCACATTAGCCCTGAATCTGACCCCTTGGTGGGGAGGGAGAAGGTGACAGCACACAGCCCATGGCAAGATCCCCAGGGACACCACACAGCACATGGGATGAGCCCTCCTGACCCTGGTTCAGTCCAAACTTGCTTTGCAGCCCTTTCAGGTGAGCAAAAACATTAAAATATGAGAAGTAGCCCAAAATACTGGAGCTTTCCTTCTAGATTAGACAGATGAACTTGGGAATAAGGATTCTTGGCATCCTGTATGAAGCTTATTTAGGACCGTTACAATAATAAATTGCTTATGGTGGGACTGGTGTGGTTTTGGCTGAATGCTGGAGGTGTTTGGGGTGTCTGTCCTTGAGCTGACACCTTCCTGACTGACAGCAGCCTGATGTTTTCTCACCCAGCCAGACACATCGTGGAAGTGGATGGGAAAAGAGGCCTCTTCCGTGGTCTGACTCCTCGCCTCATCTCAAGCACTTTATCAACCATCACCAGGGGGAGTGTGAAGAAGGTAAAGGTCGGATTCTCTCTTCATTAATCACATTGCTGGGTCAGTCAGTGCTACTGCAGCAGAGCTGGGAGCCTGCAAGTGCCTGCAGCCAGCCAGGACTGCTTGTGGAGGACTCCTGCACCCATCCCTCTCCATGTCCTAAGGGCTTGGAATAATCCTCCAGTGCCCATATCCCCAAAACTTTTTTAGTTTTAAACAATTTCAGTTCAATATGAACATTGCCTTGCCTTGTAGCTTTTGTCAGCAGTTTCATGACCCCTTTCTCCCTCTATTTTACTTTCCACCCTTCCTTCTGTGTTTCTTCTTTCCTGTTTGTCTTCTCCTCCTATCTAGAGCACAACTGGTCGTGGTTTCCCCCTGTCCTCAGACATTGAGGGTTTGTGGGTCAGCATCTCCATCAGTTTTGACCGTATTTCTTCCCTCTCCACTCAGGCTTTTCCTCTGGAAGACATGGAACACGTGTCCAACAAGGATGATGTGAAAACTTCCCTTAGGAAAGTGGTCAAAGAGGTGAGAAATGGATATTGAATGTTAATGAGTGATCAGGAGGATCCCACTGGGGATATGCCTGGAGAGCAAAGGAGGCTTAAAAAAAGGAGGCTTAAAAAAAGGAGGCTTGAATTGTGGGTATGATTACTTGGAGAGGAACTTGGGGTGAGAAGTCTGTGCTATTCCATAGCTATTCTCTCTCCATCCATGAAATACTTCATAGGAACAGAGGTTTGCCACGAAGAACAGATTTCCAGAGGAACCCAAAATGGGTTTCCCCACACTGAGGGAAAGGGCCTGATGTGTGCAGGTGGAGCAGCACAGTTTTTAATGCAGGTGTGTTTGTTCTCCCCTTCCCAGACATCCCACGAGATGATGATGCAGTGTGTGTCCCGTGTTGTCTCACACCCGCTGCACGGTGAGTCTTGTCCCTCCTCCTCCGGCCCCCTCCAGGCTGAGGATCACCCCAAAACCCTGTTCACTCACAGCTCTTCATCATACAGGGCTGATGTCTGGGTTGGCCTTCAGGGACTAACCCAGCTGAGTGACAAGCTGCTCTCTTCCCATTCATCCAAGAGCTTGTCCCAGAGATCCTGTTGGGTTTAGGGCCAGTAGCAGCCTTCTAGTACCTAAAGAGAGCTGGAGAGGGACTTTTTGCAAGGGCCTGGAGTGACAAAACAAGGGGGAACAGCTTCAAACTGCCAGAGGGCAGGGTTAGATGGGATATTGGGAAGAAATTCTTCCCTGTGAGAGTGGGGAGGCCCTGGCACAGGGTGCCCAGAGAAGCTGTGGCTGCCTCATCCCCAGAAGTGTTCAAGGCCTGGTTGGACAGGGCTTGGAGCAACATGGACTAGTGGAAGGTGTCCCTGCCTGTGGCAGGAGGTTTGGAAAAGGATGATCTATGAGTTCCATTCCAACCCAAACCTGTCTGTGATTCTGCAAAATCCTTCCTGCCAATTACAGGCTGAGGAAAGGCACCAGTTTTTAATGAGTCTTGCAGAGATGAGGAGCACTGAGAGGAGCTGGACATGCTGTGCATTGAGGGAAGGGAGAGCAGATTGCATTTTCCTTCACATCCATTGCAAGCCACACTGGGTTTGTTTGTTTATCAGCCACGTGTTTCTTTCCTCCCAGTGATCTCCATGCGCTGCATGGTCCAGTTCGTGGGCCGGGAAGTCAAATACAGGTGAGTGGCTGCACCTCTGAAGGGTTTTGGGGGTCAGGGGTGCCAGGTGCTCCCATGCCATGAGAAATTCAGCAACCCAGGAGGTTTGGGAGAGCAAAAAATGAATCTGAGCTGTGGTTAGAGAGTGGCTGACTGTGGGGTGAAGGGACATGGGAAGACTCTGCCCCACCTCTGTTCCACCTCGTGCCCGTGGGGTTTGGGGCTGTAACACACCTTGCTGATCACACACTGAGTCTCCTGCCTTTTTGCTTTAGGTGTTAATGGAAAGGGAAGGCAGCAGGGAGGCAGAGTTGATAGTACAAAGCATTGCAGGGTTTGTCCAAGTCCTTTTCTAGCACTGTCTGTCCCTCTGCAGCCACATGGAAGTGTGCTATACAGGATTGCAGCTAACCTGTGACAGCCAGCATGAATTCCCAAAGGCAGGACAGAGTCCTTGGGCTGAGAATCAGCTTAATGAAACCGTGTTCTGTGCCGTGGCTGTGGCACTTGTGTCCACTCACACAAAGCCACGCAGAGCTCTTGTACCTTCAGCATTAAACAGTTGTCTGCAGGGTGAGTGTTGTCCCTGGTGTCATTGCAGACTGGCAGAGGGCAGACACGACCTTCCTCCCCTCAGACCGTACTGGTGTGAGGAGAATTAGCTGCCTTCTGCTGGAATGATGTCTGGGGAGACACTGCTGTGGCTGGGGGTGCATGTGAAGCTGCACAAGGCAGGGATGGAACACCCCCTGCACACTCACAGCTCTTTTCCTTTCTTGGCAGTGGTGTGTTCAGTGCCATTGGCAGGATATTTAAGGAAGAAGGCATCCTGGGATTCTTTGTGTACGTGAGTTGTTTAAAGATTTTCTCCCTCAGTCCAAAGGCACCGATGGCTCTCGTGGCTGCTCTGCCAACCTCAGCCAGAGCCACACTGAGCTGAAACCTTGTCTGACCAAGGGACTCTCACATCACTCCTGTCAGCCCAGATTAAATCTGTGCCTTTGACAGCGCTCCAGCTTGACCATTAAGTTTGCCCCAGCTCTTATCTTCAATCAAACCGTCAAAGCCCAGAGGAAACACTGCATTTTTTCTTACCTTTCGTTTTCCCTTGACGCTTCTTTGTGTTTCAATGAACCATTCACAGCATTTGTTTCTGCAACAGGCACCAAGATCAGGTGCAACTATAAGATCCCTTGTTGAAATGAAAGCCAAGGCCTGGATAAGCAGCACATTCTCTGCAGGGCACCTTGGGTGCTTGTAATGAGCTGGTGGCAGCAGGTTTACCGGTGTGGTGGGAGTGTGATGCTACCTTGGCTCAGCAGCCTGGACCAGGAGGAGCTGAAAGGTGCTTCCAGCTCACTGTGGCAAATTGCTGGCCTCACTGAAATGGAAGTTTAGTGGACACCTTTTTGCTTGAACCCCTAATTAACATTTCATCTCTTTTTCGCATCTACATAAAAGCAGACCCATCTGCTGTCTCTGCTTGTGGTGGGGAGATCACTCACTTTATTACATCAGTGATAGTAAAGGCAGCTCTGAGATTCAGGAGTGGTTTTCAGGATGCCTTTGGCTCTGCGGTTACAAAATGTGGGCCTTCAGATGAGACATGAATGCATCAGGAAGAGGAAGCAATCAAGGGGAAAGGGCCAGGGGTCTGCAGAGTGTCACTGCGTCTTCCTTTGGCAGTCAACAGCTTCTCTGCTGAGCTGTGCAACTCCAAATACCCTCCATCAAATCCAGGTTCCTCTGGGATGGTCCCTGTGTGTGGGGTTTGACTGGAGCAGCCTGCCCACACCCCTCCACCTCCCAAGGAAGTGATATGAAAGCAACTGCCACATTCCCTTCCATCCACATAAAATAAACACTCCTGGTTGCCTAATTAAACTTAATAGTTCACAGGAAAGGCTTTAACACAACCCAAATTGTCTCAGGAGGGCTCTGAAGTTCTGCATGCTCTATAACCCTGTTAGGAAGTCCCACTGCTGTGAGGGGAACACAAACTGCCTCTGAAGGACCAGACTGCTGTGTTTCTCCTCTCAGCCCTCCTGGTGCAATCCCACCACATCCACTGCCTTAAAATCATCACAGTGCACTTGTTTCTCGTGGCCTCATAACCCCTACACAGCAATAACAGGGACACACACTCTGAATGAGTGCCTGGCTAGTGATAAAGACTTTTCAGGGGATGGATTTATCTCCCTTCCCCTCATGTCTGCAGCAGGCTCCTGCCAGGCCAGAAAAGTGTTCCCTGAGCTCTCAAACTGCTGTGCATGGTCAGCTCAAAGGTGGCTTGTCCCAGCTCTCTCACATCAGTGTACAACATTCAGGCTTCCTCATCTGCTTGTTGCTGTTCCAACTTTCTATCATTTTCCAAAAATATTCCTAGTCCAGATCTTGGACATCTCATCACATGTGAAAATTGTACTAGTCACTTTATTCTGTCAATAATAGTAAAGGCAGCTCTGAAATTTCAGAAGGGGGTTTCAGGCCTGATGCCTTTGGCTTGTTGGGGTTTTTTAATCCCTTTTTGCAGCAATCTCAGAGCCCTGGTCTCCAGCATCCCGTAAACACAGGGCCAGCATTTGTCATTATTTTGGAGGGGGAGAGAGGGATGGGATCCTTATTGCAAGTGGAACAAATGATCCAGTTCTCTATCAACACATGAGTGAGGTTTTCCTTATGTGGCTGCCCTGGCCTAGCCTTCTGTTTCTGGACTTTATTAAGCCCTCATCGTATCTGCAGCAGCTCAGGGGCCTCAGACTTGACTTTGACTTAGAGAAAGGATGTTTTTTACAAAGGCTGAAAGCCAAACACAAAGCAGACCATTTCTTTGGGACCAGAGAGCTTTGATTTCTTTGTCCTTTCCGCTGCTCTCATGTCTCACATCTTTTAAGCCAGTGGATCTTCTGTTGAAGAGTTCTGCTGTGCTTGGCCCCTGAGACCTCAGCTGCATCCCCAGAGCTGCCAAGGCCTTGACAATACACAGGTTTTCTGCAGGAAGTGCCAGCACAGCGTGCTGGATCAGAGTCCCAATTGCTGTTCTGCTGCTGCAGTGACCACAGCAGGAAACAAAACTGGTCCCCTGCTCCGAGAGGCAGCGTTGTGTTTGGGAAGGAATGAATAAATCAGTGCTTGGAGGTGGCTCTTTCCAGCCCAACAAACACTCATGTGGCTCCCAACAGGCTCATTTTCAGAAGAACTGACCACATCTGGTGAAACACAAGTTTAACACACACCTGGATCCTTTTGTGGTGGAACAACCCCTGCGAAGCAGAAAACTCCGTGCTTGATGGCTGCACTGGTGCAACAGATGCTGCCAAAGCCCCAGCAAACTGGAGAAACCCTTTGAAACATTTTGTTCATGTTTTTAGTGCCATTACCTGCAGAGGCTGGGGTTACTGGTGCTGCTGGGAGCTCAGTGTGTTGCTGGGAGGCGTAAATCAAAGCACTGTTCTCCTAGGGGCAGCATGGACTGGGAAAAATCAGAGGACATGAGTGCTGACCCAGTTAATCCCACTTTGCAGTAGAGCAGGTTGTGCAGGAATAACCTCCCTCATTTTGATTTCTAAAAGAAGGGAGATTTCACAGAGAGATGAACTTCTCATTCTGCATCCAAAAGAGCATCTGCAAAAATGGAAACCACTTCTGTGCCTCGCTTGGATTTCTGGGCAGGAGTTGGGCTAGGGAGGGATTTGGGATAAAACAAGGGGACTTGAGTCATGCCCAAACAACAAATCCCAAAAACTTTTCACTCCAGAGCTGAGTGAAGGCTGGGAGATCTCTTCCCTGAAATATTTCCCTCTTCCTTTCGGTTTCTCCCAAAATAAAGATGTGTTTTGAGGGAATGGGTTTCCTCTGTGCTGGTGGAGAGGAGGAGGGCTGGGCACCTCAGAAGGTGGCACTGGGACCCTCCTGCACCTCACAGGCCTCCCTTTGCCATTGCAGTGGTTTAGTCCCTCACATCCTGGGGGATGTCATCTTCCTCTGGTGCTGCAACCTCGTGGCTCACTTCATCAACACCTACGCAGTGGACGATAACGTGAGTGGCAGTGCCTGGGGGAGGGTTTGGGGTCTGCACTGAGCACCTGCAGTTGGAAGGAGTTACTGGGAGGCAGGGGCTAATTTTATGGAGACACCTGGCTTTAGGCTGAAGGTGCTGTCTGTGCTCATGGCTGTGCTTCACCTGCAATTGGGGGGATCAGATTTGACAGCAAATGTCTTCCCAGATTCACAGCTGGGGTGCAGCGTGGTCACTGTTGCTTTCTGCCTTGTTCCCCTGCCCCACACCCTTTGCCTCAGGCCTGAGAGGGATGTCACACAATGACTGCCAGCCTGATATCATTCCCCTCTCCACAATCCCTGTGGTTTGTCTTTGCAGTTCAGCCAGGCCTCGGTGATCCGGAGCTACACTAAGTTCGTCATGGGGGTACGTAGGGAACTGCCTCCTCCTTTCCCCTCTTCCTGCCATCTGGGGGGTGAGGGATTGTGGGCAGGGGGCAGAGACTGGTCTGTACTTTACATCCAAATGAAGATAATGTGCAAAAGCTTTTTTGACATGGTGAGCATTAGAGAGGCTGCTGGTTTTCTGTGCTTTCAGATCGCTGTGAGCATGCTGACGTACCCATTCCTTCTCGTGGGAGATCTCATGGCAGTGAACAACTGTGGGTATGTCCCTCACACTGAGATGTAAAGATTTCCTTTCCTTTCTTGCAGCCCCTTGTTCGAATCTGCTGCTAACGACCGTAAAGCTTTCCTACAGAACTATAAACTCTGTGGCACCTCGCAGAGCTGGCTGGTTTCCTCTCCCAGGTTGCTTATAATTTTAGATCAGAGGGCACAGACATGAGCTGCACAAAAGAGAAATAGGGAGAGTCGTGGTGGTGTGGTCCGGTGTGAGCTAGACTGGAGGCAGAGGGATCAATGGGACTGTGCTGGCTCCAGGGAGGGGCACAAGGAAAACAAAGCTCTTACTGCAGTGATGGGTGCAGGAAGGAGCAGGACCAGGCTTGCCTTCCCAATCCCTGCAAGAAATACTCTGCATTTGTGCTCATGGGAAGGGGATCCAAGCAGCTGGTGCAGTGTTTTCTCAATGCCTGCTGGCTCTTGAAGCTGTAGATACAGTCCTGGACTCGTAACGTATCCAAGTAATGCTCCTTGTTTGTACACTCCAGGGGTAATGAAATGACATGATCTGGTGCACTGTAAATAACAGGCTGGTCATTTGGCTGCCAGCCCGGTGTGGACACTGTTTCTGTGTCCTCACTTCCACTCCCTGCTGCTCTCCTGTTACCTGTCTGCGTGACCTGATGTCCCTCTCAGCTGTTTGTTGTTGCTATGCAGGTTGCGTGCCGGTCTCCCTCCCTACGCTCCCGCTTTCACCTCCTGGATCCACTGCTGGAGGTACCTCAGTGCTCAGGTGAGGGAGTGGGGCACACACTGCACTTTGGGCTCCCTCTGCTCCTTCCCAAGATCTCCAGCGTTCCCCAAAAGTGCTGCATCCTTGACCTGCTCTGTAACCTGCTTCTATCCCTCCATTCTGGCACTGGTACCAGCCATGGCAGTGCTGGCCTGCCCATTACATGCCCTGAGCTTGCAGCCTGTAAACTTTCAGCTTGTGCATTGCAGCAAAGTGTCTCTGCCCCTCTCCATCTCTCCTCCCTGGGGGAAATGCCTGACTTCAGCACCCACAGGGCTGAACCCCCAACTTCTCCTGCATAGCAGCCCAGGGTGCCCAGACCTTTCAGCCCTGCCCTGGGCATGAGTCAGGCCCTGCTAAACCACCTGCAGTTCCCTGGCTGGGCCTCAGCAGGGCTGCCCTGACCTTGTGCTCTCCTGTCCTCAGGGGCAGCTGTTCCGTGGCTCCAGCCTGCTGTTCCGCAGGGCTCCCATCCCAGCCGCCGCCTTCCCCATGGACTGACCCTCGGCAGGGGCAGCACATGGACGTGGACTCCTCCAGAAACCCTGAGCTTGTTTCGATATGTGTATCTTTCTATTTTCCAATCTGAAGTTCGTGGTGCCAGAGCTGACACCTCCTCTCCAGCAAGGCCAGCAACAGACTGGCTTCTGGCTCCAGCTGGACCAAAGCTCCATCTTCATGGCTGTCTCAACTGGGATGTGTAGCAGAGAGAGCAAAAGGGCCTTGCCTTGTCTCTTTGGTCCAGGCTGTAGCTCTGGAGTCACTGGGGAAGTCCAGGAATCCAGAAAATGCCCAGGTACTAAAGGAGCCAGCCCTGAGATGCAGAGACAAAAGACTGCTTTGTGCTGCGTGAGCTGAGAAGCAGCAGGAGATCCAAGGTCACCTCGCTGCAAAGGTTATCCCAGGTGACAGCCTCCTGCCTCATCCTTCCTGGAGAGGGCACACCTTGGTGTGGCAGGAGCTCATCCTGGGCAAGGTCACTCTGGGATCCATATTTAAGGTTTAAGGGTACCTGAACTCCTGGGAGCATCCCACCTCCCACAGGTGTGAAAGGGAAATTACAGGATCAAAAGAGAAAAGGGAAACAGAGTCCCACTACAAAGAACAGCAGAGCCCCAAAGAGACAGGCACAGCTCAGCTCAAGGTGGTGTTGGGGCATAGACACGGAGAGGGCACTTGGGGAGGGATGTGCACTGCAGTTGTCACTGTTTTGGGAAAGATTTTTGTATTTAGGACATGCCTAACAGAGCTGCTGGGGTGGGGTGGGAAGGGTGCTGGGTTGCACTTGCCCAACAACACTGATGGGCATCTCCCAGGCAGCAGCAGCAGCATGAGCCCTGCTGGGCTCCAAACCCATGGACATGGAGGCACTGGATGCTGGTGCTACACACAAAAGGCTCCCTTGCAGCAAGGGCACATGGTCCAGGAATAAAGGGATAAACCTGGAGCTGGCCAAAGGCTCACAAGGCATCAAGGTTGAGGGCTCAGAGGAGCATGGTTGGCTCTGTGTGTGTAGCAGAGCTCACCAGTGGCAGCAGGGCAGGATTTGTGCTCAGGCAAGAGGTTTTTTGCACCAGTCTGTGCTGTGGTGGCAGCCAGGCAGATTTCCCCCATGCTCGTTCCCCCACGAAGCAGTCTTTTGCACAGAGGTGATGCTGCACTCCCTGGGAAGAGGTTCTGGGGTCTGTGAGCAGGTTCCTGTGTGCTGCAGCAGCACCAGCTGGGGTCACATCTCATCCTGGTCCTCTGGAGACCCCAGGCTGCCATCACACAGGGTTTTTCTCCATCAGACAGGGTCGATCCACACTTCCCAGCCAGAGCTTGCAGGATAGTAGTGGTACATGCTGGGACTGGCAGTCCCCACCCAGCTCCCTTTGGTGTTGTGAGGTTGGTCCTGTCCTCCCTCCCTCCCTCCTTCCCTCCCCGTTTGTGCTACAGTAACAGAAGTTAAATAATGCATGGACCCGTTCCCTAACACCAGAGGTGATTTCAAAGAGGATTTAATTATGTTCCAAAATACAGTTATAAAACAACTCTTGGGTGTTACTTTTTTTTTTAAGTGTGATTTTTTTCCTACATAACAGGCTCCTGAGGTTTCAGTTTAAGACAGACACTTCCTTTGGTCTTTTGTCTAAAGCAGGGGCTAAAGCAGCTGTTACAAACTCAAGTTTTCCCCTGATTTTCCTTGGAAGGTCAGTAGGTTTAGGCTGAGCAAACTGCTTTGTGTGCACCTGGAGGCAGCAGAGGGCTTGGCTGCATGAAACAATATACATGGAATTAGGTGTTTGGAGCTAAAATTGACCCTGGGGTCTTCTGGAAGGGGTGTTGGAGACCCTTTGCTGATGTCAGACTGTCAGGTGGGCACAGCAACTCTATCTTCCCTCTCGCAGCTCCCTGGATCCTCACCCAGCCTTTTATCACTGTTTTCTGGTGTGCTCCAACACTGGGCACTGCATCTCCCAGATCACACACCACCTGCTCAGGAACAAGTACCTTTACCCTCCAAATTAAGGCCACTTTCTGCTGGTCACACACCTGTGAAACCTCGTGCAGCTTGTGCACAGCCTGACTGCAGCCCCTGCATTGGAAAGTGCTATTTCCTGTCCTTTGAGGAATTTACCTAAGGAATTCACCTAAGGAATTTACCTGAACCTGCACCAAGGCAAGCATCCTGCCGGTAATTTCTGCCCAGTCCTCCAGGACTCACAAACTTTGCAGTAAACACAACACTTGAATATAGGGTTTTTTTTATTCAATTGAACTGAAAACCATGTTTCAAAGCTTTCAGTGTGCTGCCTTACCTTTAAGCAGGGGCTGCCATTCTTAGGATGATTAAATATTTTGGCACCTCTTCCCATTTCTATCTCTGGTTCTTCTCATCCCACACTTCATTTGAGGTGTCCCACCACAAGGGCGGTGTCTGCACCAGGAGCAGGCAAGGAGACAACCCAAACCCTGGCTGGGCATCCTTTGAATTGCTGTCCCATTTCCAAGTGTTTGGCTGTGCTGAAGTAGCTCAGCCGATAGGGATGGGGCCCCATTCCCACCAGAGAGGCCATCCAGGGTGAAACATGTGCCTGGGAGAACAAATGAAGGGCTGGGAGGAGGAGGTTTGGGTCTGGCGCCTGGGATAGAGCCGGGGATTTCTCCCACCAGCGCACCTCTATCCACCCAGGAAACAAACTTGTGTTTAAATATTGACTCTCCTGCACAAAACTGGGATGGGTGGGGATCACTGCCGTTTATCAGCCTTCAGTGGAAAACAGAGATTGCCGGGACTTTGGCCTCATCTGCTCCCAGCTGCCTGGGGGAGAGGGGAGGCAGCGACCGCAGCCGGGAGAGGCAATCTCAGGTCAAGGCTGGTCTGTCTCTCTGCAGAGTTCGGTGCTTGAGTCTGGCAGGATTTAAGGAGCAGAGAGATGCTGGTGGAGCCTCAGTGCCCAGGGAATTGCAGCTGACCTCTACATCATCCTCCCCTCTCCCCTGCAGAGCCGTCCTGCTAAAGACCTTTCAATTCAACCCAAACTGAACTCCGTGCCACGCTGCTCTCCTGCTGTGGAGCCAGGAGGGAAACATCCCAGCAATCCTCTCCCAGTGATTGTACAGTGTCCATCCCCTTGGTGCCTGGGCAGCAGGAAGGCTGCCAGCCCCCCTGGCAGTGACAGAGGGCCCCATGTTGCAGCCATGCACGAGGGAGTGCCCTGTGGCACCGCTGCCCTCGATAAGGCTGTTCGTGCTGTTCCCCCACAGCGCCGAGCTCCATGTAGGCAAATAATTCCTTTAAAAAAACAAACATATATGTATATATGAAAAAATAACCCTCACAGAGGAGATCCTGCCGCCAGGGTGGTGGGACTGGCTCCTGCCAGGAAATGCTCAGGGTGGGGACTTGGACCAGACCCAGGCACCAGTGGCACGGTGGCCCTGGACTTGTCTCTTGTCTTCACATGGAGCGGGGTGGCCCTGTCCGCTGGGATGACCTTTACCTGAAAAAGGGGTTTTGGAGGAGCCAAGTCCAGCTGGATTATCTCCCCTGGACAAGGGAAGTCTCGGCTGGAAACAAGAAGAGGCCATGAAGGTCACAGTGGGAAAGCTCGGCACGGTGCCCTGATGCCACGCTGGCATTCCTGTCCATCGCTGGTGTCTGGTAAGAGGATGGGAAGAACGTGGGGAAGCTGCTTTCAGTGCTCTCCCTTGCCTGCTTTGGGCCTTTTTTGGAGGGAAACTCCCTCAAATTCCCCCAAGCTGAGCTGCCCTGTCCCCTCCCGGGATAGCACTGCTCTCGGGGGAAGCTGGCAGTGTTTTATCCCACCCTGAGGAGACCTTTTGGGAAAGAGGTGGCAGCACAAGGTCAGCCAAGACTCCTTTCCCTGTGGCCACTGTGGCCTCTCCACACCTCCCCTGGCATTTCCCAATGCCAGCCCCTCACCTGGGGGAGAAGCAGGAGGGGGAAAAAACTCTCTCCAGCTTTACCCTCAGCTCCTCTCCCCATGCCGTGACCCCGTGGCCGGACCGGTGTGGAGAGGCTCTGCCATTCGAGGTGCCACCGGCCCTCGCTGGCAATGTGTGAGCCCTCCAATCCCTCGGAATGGTGGTTCTCCCTTAAAAGAGAGCAGAGCGCAGGCGGCTCTTGTCAGGCTGCCAGAGGAGGCCGGAGCAGCGTCACATGCCGCAAAGTTTTACAAGGCGAGCGAGTGTCTGGGGAGAGGGACGGGAGAGGCAGCGACGCACGCACGCCCTCGGACGCACATGGAGACACCTCCTCCGGCTTCCCTCCGGCTCTCATCCCAACGTTTATTGTTTTTTTTTT
>VWZD01001438.1:344896-370424 GCA_013396695.1 Sakesphorus luctuosus | reverse complement strand
TTCGGCGCATCCTGGGGAGCTGTGCCAACTCGGACTTGGCAGGCAAAGCCTGTTGGGCATGGAGAGGGGGCCGAGGGAGCGGGCAGGGCTGCTGGGGTGGCTGTGGAGGGACGTGGCCGCAGGCCCATGTCTGAGTGCAGTGGGTTGCTGTTGGCGTGCGCCTCCCTCTCCCTCCCTCTCTCCCGCTCTCGCCTGCGCCCAGGCTGGTGCAGACAAAATGAAAACGTGTTTTGTTTTGTTTTTTTNGGGTGTGTGTGTTCCTATTCAAGGACTCACCACCTCCTGTCGTGCTAAAACCAGGAAGGAGGGAGCCAAGGGCTCATTTCTGCCTGGACACCGGGGCGGTGGGCAAGGGAGATGGCGATGGAGGACAAGAGGAGGGAGGAGAGGCATGGGAAGGCGGGAAAAGGAGCATGGGGAGGGTGGAAAAAACCAACCCACCTCCCCAAGCCTTTTGTTTAACCTGTGTCGATGCAAAGAAAGATCTTGGATTGGGTTTTTTTCCTCCCCTTGTCCTTTTTTTTTTTGTTCCCACCCTGCGCTTGAGCCTCGTGGGGCGTTTTTGAGCCCAGTGGGGCAACTTTGCGGAGCGGGCGGTGTCGGAGGTTGATTTTTTGGGAGGTGGTGGGTTCATCCCACAGGCACACGGCTCCCAGTGCAGGAATTCCTGCCAGCTCGCCTTTGTGCCAGCCTCCGTTGGCCTTGGGTGTCTCGTTCGGATGGAGCCTGGCATCCAGGCACCGCCCATTTCTTGGCGTTGAGCTGCGAGGAGAAGGAAAGGGGAGAGAGCGAGCGAGAGAAGGGAAAAAAAAAAGCTGTCTCACTCAAACTGGCCTTTCTCGGAAAAGGATCCTTCCCTGATGATTGTCCGGATAAGCGGAGCTAAATCCAGCCACTACTCCACAACAAACCCACTCTCGTCCACGGTGCGTCTCTCTTGCTGCCTTGGTACGAAATCGAACCTCACTCTTAATTTTGGCTTTTTTTTTTTTCTCGTTCGTGCGGTTGGGTTTTTTATTTTTTTTTTCCTTTGATTTGAAATAATGTTTTGTTCCTCCAGTTGCTCCATTGCTTTGTTGTTGCTGTGACCTGCCTTCCCCCCAAAACCCCTTCCCGCCCAATCCTGCGGCCCTTGGAGCTAAAACACCCGACTTTAATCAGTCTCCTATAGAGGGATGTGTAGCACATAGGCAGGTCCCTACCTGCAGTGTTTGGAGCAGCACTGGAGGGCGATTCCTCTCCCTGCCCTCGCCCCACCACCCGGGACATCCCCAAGAGCTACCCAGGTGCCACCTGGGTGCTTCCTAACTCCCCACCGAGCAGCACCGAGGGAGGAAAGAGGTGTGGAATCATGTCGGATTTGCCATTCAACATGGCAGCCGCAGCCAGCGTGGTGGGAGCTCCCAGCGCCGGGCACACGGTGGGCACGGCGCTCCCAGCTGGGCATGGGGAGGGCAGACAGAGGGACAGGGAGGACGGAAGGACAGCACTGGCGAGGTCAGAGCAGGAGGATCATTTTATTTCATTTTTTGGGGGGTGAATTACACTGGGAGCGATCCGGGAGGGAGGGAACTCAAGCTGGTTTTGTTGGCATTAACTGTTTAGCAGCTGGCTTGTTCTCCACGCTGGCACGGTGTGCCAGGGCGGGCACAGGGCTGGGGAAATGCCCGGCAGCGGGGCGGGCACCGGCCGAGGGAGCGCTCCGGAGGCAGCTTTTCCTGGAGCCATGGCGGCCTCGGGGCTGGAGGAAGCTGCTTCTTGAAGGCACCAGGATGATTCTCGGGGCCCTCTGGCACCTCCTGCCTCGTGCAGATTCACTCCTTGCACCGCGGTGAGATGTGGCACCGCCGTGCCGAAGCTCCTCGGGTCGGCCTCGCTGTACCTGACCCTGGGGGTTGCCCCAGCATGGGTGAATCTGCCCTCTTTCTGTCAAACTTAATTTAAGGCTGTTTGGGACACAACAAAAGCAGCTTGTTTGCAGGGCAGGGTCCTCCTTCCCGGCCGCTGGGCGCTCCACAGGCGCTTAGAGCCAGGAAAGCCACCCCTCCTCCTCCTCCATCAGATTTTAGCTGCTCATCCCCCCTGCCCAGCCTCCCCTCTCCTCCTCCTTTCTCCAAAAAAATCCCCTTTTCCAGTGAGTGATGTAGGGCCCTGCAGTAAAACCTCTGAACTGGCCACAAAGCCCCCAAATGCCCCAGCTCTGCTTTGGCGCTGTGACCCACCAGCCTGTTCTGGCTGTATCAGCCTTGCTCAGGGGATGTCCCCAAAACTGCCTCACCCACAGGGTGGTGAAAGCCTCCCAGAGAGGTTGTGCTGGCTGTGGCACATCTCCCTGACCCCACAGGGAGCTGTGTGACCTCGTGCCCCTTGGTTTGGTGTCTGAGACACTGGGATCCAGCCCTGCACCCCCGTTCAGCACAGCCATAGGTAGGTTTTCCCAACCAACTTTCCTTCAGTTTGGAACCTGAAATTCCCCTGTTGTGGGAGCTGGGGGCAGTCAGGTATTTGTGGGGTCTGACCCCCAAAATGTGTCAGGATTCCCTCTTCAAAGGAGTGTATGTACACACCAGGGTACACCCAGAGCCTGAATCCACTGAGAAGGCAGCACAAATGTTTTACTCATCAGTCCAGCTTTTCCTTTGCAAATTATTTATACAAACAGGGGCTGGGGGGAAACCAGACCTTTCCCAATTTGCTTCCAGTCCCTATTGCTTTCCTGGGAAAAGCTGGTGGTGGGGAGCTACTAAAAAAAAAGAACCCCACTGAAGCAGCCTGGAAGGAGAGAAAGTCTGAACTCAAGCAAGGCTCTTCTGACGTGTCCTAAGCAAAACATCTGGCACCCCTGGAAGCGCCATCCAGCCAAGGGACACAGCTGTTTTATTCCACACAGCTCGCAGCAGAATAGGGTTTGTGCTTCCAGAACATGGCTCAGCAGAAAGAATGAATTCTTGAAATGGGGAGTCAGATCCTTCTGCTGTTTATTGCCTAGGAAAACCCAGTTTGCTCTCAGGCTGCCCTGGTGTGAGCTCTGCTCCATCTTCTGGCAGGAGACCAGGAGTTTTGCTCCCAAGGCTTGAGCTTTGTTTGGCTGCTGTAACCCCCCAGCAGGCAGCAGAGCCACTCTGGACTTGCAAGGACATTCCTGAGAGCAGGAGCAGGCCCTCAGGTTTGTCGAGGGTTGCTCTGGGAAATTTCCTTTCCTTAAAAGGTCCAAGTTTGGCCAAGGCAGAGTTTGGATTGTGATTTCCTTTTTTTCTTTTTTTTTTCAACCCGCCCCCTCCCCCCCCCACGCCCCAACTCAAAGCAAAACTTACATTGGTGAGAACTGCCTGATTTACAGCTGCAGAAAATGCTGAGCTCTGTGTCTCCACAGGCCAGACCCAAGGGGAAAAGCTTCCCCCACATTGGACCATCCATATAAGCAGCTTCACCACTCCAGGGACCACTTCTGGGGGGCAAAGAGTGGGTAAAAGGCAGCAAGACTGAATTTAGTCTTTGTGGGCTCCATCCTCAGCCATTTCACAAACTGTTCCAATGGATTTGGGGGCACAAGTTTCAGAGGATCCTTGGAGAAACCCATCCAAGGGGGAGTGATGCTGGAAACTTCACAAACATGGTGTCCAAATGCACCCAGATGTGATTCACCCACCCCACAGCTGGGCCTCAACCAAATCAACACCATTTATTTTCCATCCTGCTCCTCTCTTAGTCCCTAATTTCCCTCTGCTTTTTTTCTGTTGCACCAGTTTATTATGGTGGAGTTGCTCGTAGCTACTGTTTAACTTCGGTGCTAATTGGCTGCTGTGGAAGGTGAGGCCTGGGAGGACAAAGCGAGGTGGCTGCTTTGTTATTGTAGGGTTGCTCATGGGCACTGAGCTGTGCTGTCTGGCTTTGTGGTTGGAAAGGCCACGAGATACGCAGGGTTTGGCGTGGTAGGTTTTATCACAAGATAGTCCTGGCTACGGGAAATGTAGGAGAAGTAGCCCAGTAAAGGGCACAGCCAACACATGCATGAAGGTCTGCAGGGTCTAAGAAGTGGGTGTTGAGTTACTGATGTGATGACAACCAAATATCACCCAGTTCTGAGAGGTCTGTGGGGTGGTGGCTTTGCAAGCACCAGCCTAAGGGATGTGGCCCTTCAACCTGGATCAGTCCAGGCTCATGCAAGACTGAAGCAGCTTTCCTGGTCAGGGAGGTTCTGGGAGTAACACCAAGGATTCAGGGAGCAGTTCTGCTGTCCTTCAGTCTTGGCTTGCTTGGCACTGGGCACGAGCTCTGATGAAGGGAATGGAGGTTGTAGGGGCAGCACGTGGCATCCTGGCATTTGGAGCCAGAGTGGTTTGGGAGCAGGCAGCAGGAGGGGAGCAGGATAGAAGCAGGCAGCAGGATTGGAGCAGGCAGCAGGATGGGAGAAGGCTCATTTTCTTGCTCCAACTTTGACAACAGAAGCCTGAGCTCAGGCTGGGAGTGCAGGCATCCTGGGCATGAAATGAGAGAAGGTCCCAAAAGCCCAGCTTCGAGTAACAGCTTGGGTTATAATGTTTTCTGAGCAGTTCTCATGCAAAGACTCCACCAAAAGTCAGGTCAGGTGCTGATGCGAATGTGTTCAACAGCTTCAGCATCTGCACATCTGCTCCCAGGGCTCCTGTCTCTGGGAGAAGGATCAGGATAACCTGGGAACTGAGCAGCCCCACAGGGAGGATGCCTGGGATCATCCCTCCAGCTGCCCTGCCTTGGGAGCACACCATTGCCTCAAAAGAGAGCTGGGATGGATGCAGAGGGACAGGGATAAAGGGGCCTAGGAGGGCTTTGCTCCTTTCTCCAAGCTGGCTGTACAATAGCCAAGTAGTTGATGAGACCCAACCACTCAGCAGCTCTCTGTCTCCCAGGAATAAGAACAGAGATGAGGTCTCCAACATCACCTCCCAGTTCAGTCTGGCCAGTCATCCCCCTGCTGGTTCCCATCCCCAAAACCTCATTCTCTCCCTGGCCCCACCAGCCATGTGCTGTTAACACACATCACACTCCACCCCAGGGGCAGAGATGTGGAGACACAAAATAAGGTGTCCAACTCCAACAGTCTTTGTTGTTCAACTTGCTCTTTTTAGTACTGAAAACTTCCTGACTCTTCAGAGAGGCAGCAGCAAAAGGGAAACTCCAGCTGGTGGAGCCTGTGCTGGAGCTGAGAGAGGCTCAGCCACTGGCCTGGGGCTGGACCCAGCCATGCCCAGCACTGGGGGAGTTCCATCTGCTTCTCCTCTGTGCACTGTGGGCGCTGCCTGCCCAGGGGATTAGCGAGACGTGGTTCCCAGGGCGGGGGAAGGGGCTTAATGAACAGAGACAGGATAACGAAGCAGGTAAGGGCTTCCTGTGCTCTCGGGCTCGGGAGGAAATCCTGCAGCTGGTGAATCTGGATATGATTAGTGTCCATTTCTCCCTGTGTAATGAACCCATCTGCTCCTCCCTGCGCATCAGCACAGATGCCTCCCGGGCACCGTTTCATCCGTGTGTGCCACGGCCACTCCGGGCACGCTGAGAAAAGGCTCTCCCTGAGCCTCTCCCTGCTGGGGTCAGCCTGGGCCAAGCAGTGCTGGGAGAGCTGCTCCAACAAACCCACCAGGATTGCTGCAAACAGCAGGACCGAGCCCATGGAAAGCCTTCTCTCTGGGGGGAGGTGCTGTCTCCAAGGGGCTTGGAACAGGCATTCAGAGAGGTCGCCGTAACACCCAGATAAGCTCAGCTTTGCAGAACTGCCCACTCAGCCCAGCTCAGCTTTACTGCAGGCAGGTGAAGGTGGGTTACATTTGGCTGCCAGGCTTCAGAGCCTCCTTCATCCCACGGGATGCTGAGTGCAGGCTGTGTGGTCCCCACGTGGTTGTGGAAAGGACTGGGCTGTCTGTCCTGCTCTGTTGAAGTTGGGAGGTGCTGCAGGATCCTGAGGGCTCATTGCACCACCTTTTCCTTGGCAATCTTGTCCAACTCTGCAAAAAAACATGTGGCAGCCCTGCATTGGCTTACAAATGTCAGGCCAAGGCACCAGCTCGGGCTGAAATGAAGTCAAAAGAGGAGCTGGTGTGTGGATCAATGAGTTTTGTAATGCTCAAGCTTGTGTGGTCCTTCAGGGTCTTCTGAAAGGTCAAGTTGGTGACAGCGTTGAGACAAAAATCTACTCAAAAATTCCCAGTCCCAGTGTCCTGTATACCCAAACTTGTCCACCTGCACTTACCTGAGCTCTTCCTCGTGGTCGTGGTGTCCTGGGGGATCCCTCCCAACGAGTGCTGTGCACATAAAGATGGTCCCTAACTCCCAGCAGTTCATGTGCTCAGCCCAGTTCTCTCCCTGGGTGGTGCTCAGGGGTCCAGGCACCTGATCCTGCCATTTGCTGAGTGCCAAAGTGTCATTACAGCCAGGAACAATTTGAGGAATGCAGAGCAGGTTAAACATTTAATTTGCTTTCAAGGGCTACTTGTTGCTTCATTTCTAAATGCAATCTGTCCTCAGCTCTTATTGTAATGCTCTGGTCTGCTCATTGGGTCCTAAATCTTCTGATTTTTGTTTGGTTTGGAGTGCACTGATTTACCACTAAGGAATAAATGAAAAGCAAAATAAACCAGCAATAGTTGTTTTGCATAGGCCCTACATTGTTCTGTGCTCTGGTGCTAACGAAATAGGAGTGAAAAATCCTCCTCCCTGGCCAGAGAGAGGTTTTTGGGTGGTGGCTGTGTGCAAACAAGGCCAGGGAAGATAAAAAATTGGGTTTAGGAAATGACAGTTGAGGATGGTCAATCAACAGATGGGTCAAAGCCAACACAACACCATCAATTAGCAAAGCCTTATTAATATTATTTCTCCAAGGCATTTTTGCATCCACAAAGAGGGCCGAGAGCTGGATCTGTGTTATGGTATCTGTGGTCAAACTTGGCTGCAATTAGGAATCTGTACCATTTCTATGTTGTAGGGGGGGAGTTTTATGAAGAACTTTGCATGTAGAAAATCTGTCCACAGTTCCAGAAAGGCTCAGCCAAAAGGGTGATGAAAATCTGCCTGTTGGTGTCATTGTCAGAACTGCTGGAGGTGGGAACATTTGCCAATCTTGCATATTTTAAGGGCCCTGCTTTCAGCTGGAGTTCAGTTCTGAAAATGCAGCTCTGAAAACTCAGCCCTTGAGAGTCTCATACAATACACTCCTCAGCCTAAAGAGGGATGAATTTTTCAGACTTCAGGTTCTTGCCCACCTAATTATGACTCTCAGCTTCTCAAGATTAGGTCTGTGCATTGTATAAATGTGACACAGAAGAAATGGCTGTGACATTGCCTTACATTTTCTGTTCCAGCTGGGGAGGAACTCAGCTAAACCTGCAGAGTTCCAGAGCCTGCAGAGCTGATGTGGAAGGAAAATTTAGTTTCCCGTTTGGAAATCAAACTCAGTTCCCTGAGCAATCTAAACTGTCCCTATTCCTTTTCCATCCAGCTCACCCACGATGGCCTGGGAACAGTGTAACTCTTGAGGGGAAACTTTGGCACCCTGATGTAGCGCAGGGTCAAGAAAGGTTGATGTATTCATGCCAAAAATTAATTCAAGGCAAACAACCTGCCATCAGCTCCAGTGGTTACATCTCTATTGGAATCTTTCAGTAGTATAAAACCTTCTCTGTGGGTTCTGACTCTCCTGTTCAGCTGCCTCCATAGACATAAGATGCTTGAAGCTGCATAAAATGGCTTTAGGGGTGAACTCAGGACTGGCCAAAGTCAAATGGTTTGCCTTGTTGGATTCATGCAGCTCCAAATGCAGTCTGGGATGGGTCCCAGTGATGTGGGAAGTGAAGTCACCTCTCACTTGAGCAGGCAGAGTGCTCTGTGCCACCTCTGCCCCCATCCATCTTCTGGAAGAGAGAGGAGAAACCACCCTGGGTGTGAGCAGTCCCTTAGGGCAGGGTGGGATGTGGGGCACAGACTGCTGGGCATGTGGCAAACCCACCAGCAGTGGTGGCAAACCCCCAGTTTGGATGTCTGTCTGCTGGGTCTGGAGCCCCTGTGCCTGTGGGAAGGCAGCTCCACCTTCATCCCTGGTGGGAGAGGCAGGCAGGGAAGAGCTTGGATGGATTCTGACTGGTTTTGCCTCAGAAGTGCCGTGCCAACAGTGTGAATAATGTATGTGAGTTCAATTCTTTTCCCTCTGGCTGAGGCCAAGGTGTCCCAGCTGATGGGAATGGGGAGCCCAATCTTGTTAAAGCCAGTATTAGACTTAGACCTTCATGGGATCCACTGCCTCGAGCAATTCCATTGTTCAAAGCACATTCAGTTAATTAGAACATTAACTAATTAACCTTCTCAGCATCCCAGGTAGGGAATATCTGTCTCCCAAAGGAGGAAACAGAGGCAAAGTGACTCATTAGGACTGGATGCAGGAGCTCAGCAATGCAGCTGTTAAGTCTGGTTTTTCCCTCCCAAGTGATTTTGGTTTTGCTGCTGAAGTTTTATACACACAGACAGAAGTGGAGGAGTCCTAAAAACTCCCAAGAAAGTGCTCAGGCCCAGTGAGGAAAAATACCACTGGGCAAACCTGGAGAAGAACTGAATCCATCCAAATACCCAGAGAAGGCAATTTGCTTCACCCACATGCACCAGTTAAGGAATAAAAAGCCAGCACCATTTCTCCTCATTCACCAGGAAAGTTTTTCTTACCACAAAAAGACTAAACCTCCCTTTGCTTCTCGCTCATATTTTCATCCACTCTAAATTTCATGCCCCAGAAGCAAAATGGCCACTGTGAGGAGGAGAGAGCACATGAGAGATGACAGAGGGGCTGTGTTTGGATGGACTCGCTGGGATATGATCATACCAGACCTGAAGAGACTCCAGCAAATAGCCAGAGGGCAAACTTTGATGCTGAGGAAGTTCTCAGACTCAAACACATGATATGAGCAGCTGACTTCCACAGCTTTGCAGTGTGGGAGGGGGAAAACCCAGGGCTAAAGCACAAGGTTAAAGTTCTTTGGCTTGCAAGACCCATGACAGCATCACGGACCCTTTCTCATGAGTCCTGGTCACAAAGAGAAAGGGGAGGCTTGTCCTCCCCACCCAGCTCTAGTCTGAAGGCAGAGAGAGTTTTGTGCTCTACCTGCTATCAATACAACCCTTGGCAGCAAAGATATGTGTGTGAAGAACGAGAACCAACTCCTGCATGCAATGCTATGTCCCTGAGGAAGAGTCTCCCAGGGTTTAATTATGGGGCCATGTGCTCACCAGCCCTTTGCTCCTGGCTTCCAACCAGCCCAGGCAGTCCCAGCCCTTCCCACTGGAAGCTTGAACAGGAATGTCAAGGGTGTGCCCTGAGTGAGAGCTCTGGTGAGGCCACAGCAACAGCACCTGAAAGCAGAAAGCACCAAAGAAAGAGGCCTGTCCTGCTGAAGGGACTCCTTTTATGCCCATGGCTTCATCTCCCCCCAGTTTACTAAGCCCACAGCAGCCCAGATTGGAGGCTACAAAAATATCTCCCTTGCAAAATTCTCCCTTGTCCTTTGGGAAGCTCCAGCATTTTAATCATGTTCACACCTCCCTCTCCTGACACAAACCATCTCAGCTCCCTCAGTAACCCAGGTCCACAAAACCTGTGCACTGCTGATCTCATTCCCTTTCTTGCACAGTCACTCTCCCCTCCACAGGCCTCCCAAACACCCCCCTTGGTTTATTCTCTGTATTCCTTCACCCCATGCACCCTCCATTGGACTAAGATATATTCAATAAGCAACTAGTGCATTTGGGGGGTGCTGTTGGTATCTTCATCAGTCCCAGCCCTGTGCATGTCCCTAATTCCATATTGCTCCATCTCAGGACCACCAGGAAGTTGCCCAGCTGATCCAGGGACCCTGTTATTGGGAAAGGCAAACACCCTGTCTTGTAAATGGATCTCATTCTGCTGGGCTCATTTTTACATAGAATAAGGGTCAAAATAGAATTCTTCAGTTTGCCAGGGAGTTTCTGGAAGACAGTATTGGTGCCAGAGCAGCTGAAAGTGTTTTTCATTCTTAACTTCCACCTGACATGCTGCATTTGATTCTTATCTATTCATGTAGACATCCAGACCCTTTTAGTCTTTATTCTCCAACTTGTCTTGCTGCTTCTCCTGCAAAAGTATTGCACAAGTAATGCACTATTCTTTTGGTGCAAAGGCATTTTCAAGCAAGCCTTGCCTTCCCAAATCCTGGTAAAATTAACCAGACTTGAGTCTCTGAAATACCTTTAGAATTCCCAGACTTCAAGGTTAATGTGAAGTGCACAAACCTGCCTGAGGTCACATGGCTCTGCACCACAGAAGTCAGGATATCCTGGGCAGGCTCTCAATAGAGTTTTTTTTTACAGGTGATGTTTATTTTCAGAGATATTTTAATAAGCCTAATCAATCACAGCAACCTTCTTTGCAGGAAGTTGGTGAGGATCAGATAGTGAGGAATAGTGTTTGTCAAAGAAAGTCTTAAGATTTCAGCTTTCTTCACAGGATAACTCAAGATGTTGGCATTTTGCTTCTGCTCAGAATTACTCTGCAAAGAAGTTTCCTTCCCCACTGACCAGATAAACCTGAGCAGGTCCTGCCTCCAGTGCTCAGATTTATCCCATATGAATATGCCAAAAAGTGCCTCGTCCAATTAACAACCTTCCTTAAAGGATTTTCCTACAAGTCCTGTAACAGCTTCAAAGCTGTGCAAGGATTTGGCAGTTCCAGCTCCCTGCACTTTAGGGGGCTGTGAACTCTTACCCACCCCAAATCCTGGGAATAGTCCTGATTTTCACTGCTTGTCCCACCTACAGAAGCAGAAAGCCCAGGGGGGATTGATTTATGTCCTCCTAGAGGTCTTTCCATGCTGGGTACTCTCAAACAAGGTCGTGAGTTATTTTGCTTACTCTAAAACCTCTCATTGTTTTTTCCTTTTTGGTCAGCATTGGAAGGGATTTAATATTTGTGCTCAAGGGTGGGATTTAACTGTGCATCTTGTTGGGTGGGACCTCAGCCCTGTGTTTAGGGGGTCCAGTGAAAAGCCACTCTGGGTCCCCAAGACGATGGGCAGTTGTGGTGCCAGTCTATGGAAGGGCAGAAAGACAGAAGTGATGGAGCTTGTGAGACTTTTTGCAGGCACAAGGTCCTTCTGGACAGAGCCTGCATTCCTGAGACACCTCATCCCGATGGGAGAGAGCAAGGAGACCTGGGGTTGCTCCTCCTGCCACGTGCCATGTGTTGGGATCCGGGTTGCAGAGGCCGTGCTGTCCCCAAGGTCCCCTCTCCTGCGTGGGTTCCTCTCCCCCTCCCTGAGGGTGTTATTTACATCGTTTCCTGCCCAGGGAAGTTCAGCAGTTTGACGTTCCTGGGTTGGTTTCCGTTCTCCTGCCCGGCTCCCACCAGGAGCTCCGGCACAGCCTGAGCCCTGCGGTGCCGGCAGCAGCCAGGCAGGACCCTGCCCATGCCAGGGGGTGGCATGGAGGTGCCAGCCATGCCCAGGGAAGGAAGTGTAACCCCTGTCAGGCTGGACAACTCAGGCTCAACCAGCCTGGGAGGGCTGGAAAAGCCTCCTCCATGTCCATCCTGCCCCTCGGTCCTGCTGCAGGGCTGGACTGGAGGAAGGGAGGACGCACCCGGGCATCGCCGCGCGGCTTTTGGGTTCCTGCCGAATCGACGCCCTCCCTGCTCCCTCCCTCCCTCTCCCCTCATCCTTTCCGCCCTTCCCTTCTCCCTCCCATCCCACAGCAAACAAAATGGCTGCTCCATGGCCATTTTGTTTCCAGCCTGGAAGGGGGAAGCAGGGACGCCAGGACTTGGCTCTTTTTTGGAGGCTCCGGCCACGCTCGAGCCCAACTCTCCCGTCTCTACGTGGCACCGGCTGTAGCAAAAGAGAGAGAGAGAAGGAAAAAAAACAGAAAAAAAAAAAAAGGACCTTTGGAACGAGACCAGAGTCAGGGAGTGGGTAGTTTTGGCGAATGTTGAGCGCTGAAAATGCCTGGAATTGCCAGAGTGAGCTTTTGTGTGAGCAGCATAAGGGCCACTCGGTGCAGGCAGAGCCGCGGGGCCGCCGGAATAGCCGCTCGGAAAGGTTTGTTGGCTCTGCTCAATAAAACAGCCCTCCTTTCTGCTGCCTTTGGGAAGTCCCAGAGAGCACTGTTGTCTCGCTTGTTTTTGAGGGAGAAGGGTGGCTTTTTTTGGGATGCTCAGATTGCCGGACGGGTGCGATTTAACCTGTTGTGTGTCCTCTTGTTTTTGGGGAATGCCATGTCTGACCTTCCCACCGAGCTGGCAGAGCCTGGATTTAGCTGATGTAATCCAGAAGATATTTTTTTAAAGGGATTTTTTTGTTTGTTTTGTTTGTTTTGTTTATTTTGTTTGTTGCCTTCTTGCCTTGAAACTTTTCATCTCAGGAATAAATACCCCTTGATTTAAATATTAAAAGCAATAGCTGTTCTTGGCTTTTTAAGCCTTTGCTTTTCTCCCAAGGCTGTGACAACAACCTGTTTGCTGCACTCTCTGTGTCTCCTGCACACCGTAAGGTGTGATACACAACAGAGACACCATCAACAGTGACACGCCTTGAAACTTTAAGACAACTTGGTGGCGTCACCATAAAATTTTGCACAGAAACGTGGCAAAAATACCAGAATGCGAGCCAAAAAGGGAGATTTTTTTTTTCAAAGTGATCCTGCATTTCCTTCAGTAGCCTGGATGCCTTGGGGTTGGTAGTCATGTTGTTCTGTTCATGGACGCTCCGAGGAGCTGATCGCCATCCGCTGGCACGGGGGGATCGGGCTCTGATGAGGCATCAGGGGCGGAGTGGTCGTCCTACTTTTCCTTCAGTGGCTTCCCAGGCATGTGGAGAGGAGCAGAACCTTTGGAGAGGAGCTGGGAAGGAGAGCGCCAAGAGGTGAAGTGGCTCTCCTTGCACACAGAAAGGTATTTGCCTCCATATCCCCTTGGCTTGTTTTCGAGCAGACAATCCAGGGAGTTGGGTGGTGATGGTGGTCCCAGAGCTGGGGCTGCTTGTGCTTGTCGGGGGGGTGTGGGGGGTGTTTTGGGTTGAAAATGAAATATTTTGGTCCAAATCTATGTTAGAGATGGATGTTACCCCCACAGCTTTCACAGCTTATGAACTGAACATCGAGGAGGAAAACAGCATTAATGGAAGACTTCTATAAAATATTACAGAAAAGGATCTTCTTTCTTTAGCTTTTTGATTTTATCTATAGAATTAAGTACTTAAAATAAGCCTGAAAGGTATTTTTTTTCTCTTATTTTTACTATTTGAAGAAATTACTCTGAACTATAAGTAGTGCCCATATTTTGTGACAGAAATTCTTGGATTTGTTTTTTTTTTTTTTTTTTGCTTCAGGAGAGGGTAAATTATATGCAAATTTATATAGTTTAGAAAAACCATTACCTTTGTGGCCACCTCTAATAATGTATTTAAGAAGGTTTAATGAAAGATGAGCCACATAACAAGTAAGTTACAGGTGCCTGTATTATAGATAAAAATATCAGATTCATTACTGATGATCCAGATGTTTAAAACCATCTGATAAGACTCGAGATAACCCCTGAGAGATGAGTACCCTTTTATTGAGATACCTGTTAATTGTTTAATAATAAATGTCATCACAAAATTGATGTGAAACATTCCCTATGTCATTAAAAGGAGAAGCATTGCTGAGAGACAGGGACTGTTGTAGGATTTAACTTTAAATATTTTTAATTGCATTTCTCTTTCGCTGTTTACGGTGCCTTTGATTAACTAAACATGATATTTAATACTGACTTTAGGCTTGGGTGTCTGGAAAGGCCTTGAGAGGTCCACGTGGCCTGGGAGAAGCTAAAAACAAATTATCATCATGGCTGGTTTGCCAAATGTCCCTTTTTTGCTTTCCAGTGGCAAAGGGTTTGTTCAAGATGGTTTTTTGGGCTGTTTGCTGCTTTTTTCGGGAGCCACTTCCAAACGGCGCTGGATGGGCTGCACATCCCCAAAACACTGGGGAGGTGTTGACACCTTCCATGCTTGGTTTGGGATTTTTAATTTTGTTTTCCTTTTGTTCTGCTTGGTCTGTATTTTCCCATCCTAGCAAGATGGTGAGGATGGGAATGCCACGGGATGGGAATGCCATGGGATGGGAATGCTGTGGATGGGAATGCTGTGGATGGGAATGCCATGGGATGGGAATGCTGTGGATGGAAATGCCGTGGATGGGAATGCCATGGGTGGGAATGCCGTGGATGAGAATGCCATGGATGGGAATGCCGTGGATGAGAATGCCACGGGATGGGAATGCCATGGGATGGGAATGCCGTGGATGGGAATGCCGCGGGATGGAAATACCGTGGATGGGAATGCCATGGATGGGAATGCCACAGGATAGGAATGCCATGGGATGGGAATGCCGTGGATGGGAATGCTGTGGATGGGAATGCCGTGGATGGGAATGCTGTGGATGGGAATGCCGTGGATGGGAATGCCGCGGGATGGAAATACCATGGATGGGAATGCCATGGATGGGAATGCCACAGGATGGGAATGCCACGGGATAGGAATGCCATGGATGGGAATGCCACAGGATGGGAATGCCACGGGATGGGAATGCCACGGGATGGGAATGCCGCGACCGGCTGTGCTCCAGGCAAAGCCAAGCAAACAAAATGGCCACATTCGCCCATTTTGTGCCGGCACTGCCAGTCCTGCCCCAGCCCAGCCCCTGCTCCAGGAGGCTGAAAACCCTCCTGGAGGGACTCAGGGCCCTGAATTCCCGCTGGGAATTCCTGCCTGTGCCCGGCACACTTTGGCACCAGCGCGCGGGACTTGGGCTGCACAAAGGCTGAAAGCAGTGGCAGCTTTTAAAGCAGTGGCAGCTTTTATGGTTTCCTCCTCCCCCCTCCTCCATGTCATTCAGTGCTCCTTAAGAAACCACCTCAGCTCCTCAAAGGTTTCCAGCTCCTCTCCCAGGCGGGTTCCCTCCTTCCTTGTTTTAAAGGGTGGGCATTTGGCCGTGCTCGGACATCTTTGGTCTGTAGATGCTTCGAAATTTGGGGAACATCAGCTTGGGTGGCTTGCTGGGGTCATCATGATCCACCACCCTGAGTCCTGCTAAAGGAGGAGCTGTTTAGGTCACCTCTTGGTGCCAAAAATGAGTCTGAAAGCTGGACTGGGAATGCTGTTTTTGTGCTGGCCTGGAGAAACCTATTAATGCTTTTCCTGCCAGTTTTCCTCACCCCTACAAACAACTCTAGGCAGCAGGACCATGTGGGGACACACTCTGAGCACAGGGACCTTCCTGCAGCTTCACAGAGATCCATCAAGTGCTTTCACAAAAATCAAATGTTGGCATTTTAAAGGATTCTTTTGAATCTGGAAGGGGGAAATTGCAGGGCTGCTGCCTTGAAGCCTGCATAGAAAAAGGTGGTTTTCAAAGAGGTGGAGTTTTTGGTAACCAAGTGTCCACAAATCTTCCAAAACTGGGCTTAAAAGACTCACAAGGCAGTGAGAGGCTTTGGGTAGAGGCCTCTGTTGGCTGAGATGGATTTGATCCTGTCCTAACCTGGTTAGGGCTGCCCAAGGTGAACTATTGCGCTGGCAGTGCAACCTGAGACTGCAGCCAGATTTCCCAGGGCTTTACCAGGGACTTGCTGTGTGATCTTTGGTGAAATTTTGGCACCTCTCTGCTGTTCCTTTTCTCCCCATCTTTTGTCCTGATGGTTTGGACCATGAGCCATCAGCAGAGGGTCTTGCTGTCTTTGCAATTTGTACAGGACAAACAAGAGCAGGATGCTCTTAGTGATCCTCACTGGGCTTGGTATTTCTAAATCCTCCTGTTTGACTCCTTTCTTCCCAGGCAATATTAGGATTGCAGAGTCAGCAGCTGGGTATTCCCAAAACCTATACTCATTAAGACAATTATTATAATTAAATCTTCTGTTTCCAGGATTACTTATAGAAGTCAGAAGGGATTTTTTTGCCCCCTCTCTCCATGTATAATTACATCTATGTGAACTCAGAGTTATTTAATGTAATTTCCCACCCACAGTTTGAGATTGGCCCAAATGCCTCTGCTCTGCAAGGGTATCAAGAGTGACCTTTTAAAAGCCTGGCTTGGACATCTGGCTTATGTGCTTAAAACAATACAAGCCACCAGACTGGGAATCAGGAAAAATTGTTCCTCCAGGTCAACTGGAAAAAGTCTCAGCACCCAGAAAGATGAACATCCTGTGCCTCTGTGAATCCCCCAGGAATCATCTGGGCCACCCATCTTCCCAGTCCCCTCCCAGTGCAGCATCCACTGGTTCTCTTGCCCCCACGGCTGGTGTTGCACGTGCTGAGAATGATGTGTGACCTCTGTGCATCACTTTCTGTGCTGATAAAGCAGGAGAAATAGTATTTCCTGTCAGGAGGCTGTTTGGGATGGAAGGTACTTGGCACTGGGGATGGGCTGGGTATTAAAGCTGTAGGAATCAGCCCTGCCACGTTGGTTTTTGATGTTGTTTATACCCTGTCACACCAGGAGAGGCCTGGGCCAGATGGCCTGGCACAGTGGGTCACTCCTTGTGAAGGATCAGAGTGTCAAAGGAAATTAAGAGAATTACCTGGGCTGTGTTGAATGCCAGTGAGGAGGAGTCATGGAAAGCTCTGCAAAGGAATGGGCTGCAAAGATACTCTTGTACCCTGGGCCATCCTAAACCCTCACAAGGGTTCCAGCTACAGCAGTTCCCCAAACCCTTGGGAATCTCAGTTATCTAGGCTGTTATCTGTGGAAGCACAAAGCATTGGGCAGCTTTTGTCCCTCTGGGGGCTTCTGCCTTATCCCCCTCCTCTCCCACTGCACATTTTAGGGGGCTGGGGACACCTCCTGCTGAGCTCCCATGGGAAGTTCCCCCTGGGTCTCTGCTGGGATGCACATGCTTGGCATGCTCCTGGTGGCTCCCTCATCATTCTGGCTCCCTTTAATCTCCAAGGGGAATTCTTTCTCATTGCAAAAGAGCCTCACACGTTTCTTTTCAACTACCAGCTTAATACCTTGTATCTGTATTTGGGTGCACAGAGAATGGGAAAGTCTCAGAAGGTGAGCCAAGGGCTTGGGGGGAAGCCAGTCTGGCTGGATCCATGTTAATACCTCCTGGCTGGGCTGTAGCATTAGGGGGACAGCACGGCTTGCATGTTGCATTCATTTGTTTGGGAAATAAGATCTGCCTTGATGGACTCGATACCATTACATTTGCAGCCTAAAAGCTTCCTAGGACTCAGTTATTTCTAATCTGCTCAATTCCCTGGAGTGCACAGCAGCTAAATGGATGGATTCTCTTATCTGGCCTGGCAGGTTTGTTCTAGATACTCTGTGTGTTCAGGAGGTGAGGTCAGCCTGGCTGGCTGTGCTTGGCATTGCTGCAGCTTCCCCAGAGCTCTGCTGGCTCCATGTGTGGCCCCAGGCTCCAGGGGCAGGGCAGCTGCTCCCAGGCACCCTTGGGTGCAGAAAGTTTGCAGCCAGAGTGATTGCAAGGATAAGGTGCAGTCCAGCTGGACTGAGGGAGGTTTAAAGAAGCAAAGAGAGCTCAAGGACAAGGTTGGATATGACTTCTTTTCCCTGACATGATGCTTTCTGATGATTTTTCTTGCCTTTCTCTTCACAGGAGCTGCAGAGCAGCAGGTGCCTGGATGAGGATCAGCTCAGCGTGGTCCCAAGCTGTCCTTGAGGCTGAGGTAGTAGATTGAATAGTTGTGGAGTCTGGTCCTCCCTTTGAGCTAACTATACAATCTACTGTCTTTCCTAAGGAGACAGTCAGGTCTTCAGGTCCCATCATCTACTTCTACGCTCAGGCAGGGGGTGCAAGTGCAGCAAATCCGTGAACCTGCCCCTTCCCCGTGTCAGGCGAGTCCTCTGCTCTGCTCTGCTCTGTGGAGGTGAGGTAGTAGGTTGTATAGTTTGGTGGGAGGGATTTGATCCCATTTCAGGTGATAACTATACAGTCTATTGCCTTCCTTAAAGAGCAGTAAAAGCACTGGAGGAGCTCCTGAGGCAACGCTTCTTTCTGTTGAGGATCCCAAAACACGGCATGGCATTGCTGAACAACTTATCATGTCTTCTCTTGGAGCTTTCAGGGTTGCATTCTTCTAGGAACTGCTCTGAGCCTCAGGAATATGAGCATGGATTCACCTGCCTCCAGAGAATCCACCTCTGTTGGATGGGTGCAAGAGAAATAGTGAAATGAGTATGTGCATCAGCTGCTGGTGCTCAATTCTACTCTTTTTTTTTTTTCAGGAGATGAGCTCAAGTTGTAGGGTGTTTAAATCTGTTGTTCTTTTCTGGTCTGTCAGGGCTGGAGGGGAGCAGATACTTTGGTACAGATGGGATAGATCTGAGATAGGTTTAAGTTTGTTGCACCCAATTCTGATGTTTGGGTTGGGAACTGGATCCAAGGGCAAGCTTAGCCTGTGGATTCAGAGCCCTGGAAGCTGATCCAAGGGCAAGCTTAGCCTGTGGACTCAGAGCCCTGGAAGCTGAGCAGATCTGGCTGGTTGGCCCCTGCTCAGGAAGTGCATTTTGTTTTGGACAAGTTCCCAGCTGTCCCATGCTATGGAGTTACAGAGTGGTTCTTTGTGATCTGATAATTCCTATCAACAGAACTCACTCCCATGCAAAGCCTGGTGGGGAGGTTTGGGCTTGTGGGTGTTTAGACAGGATAAGCCAGTGATTCAGACTAAAAACCTGTCCTAAACTGAGACAGGTAAGGAAGAGACATGACCCAAAGGGAGCAAGTTCTGGGTTCTCCCAGGCAGGTAGCACATGTCTGACAACAGATATGTGGGAAGAGGTCACACTTCAGAGCTCTGGCCCTTGGCAGGGGGCAGGGAAATGTTAATTCTTCTCTTTCCTAAGAGCAGATGGGACTATCCCTCTGCCGTTTTCCAGAGTAAGCAGGATCAAGGCCATGAGTGGAGCTGTAACATGATCAGGGCTGCATCACTTCTACAAGACCAAAGGACATTCCAGGCCCTTATCACGACCATCTCCCTGCCAGGGAGACACTGAGATCTGAGACACCAGGGCAAGCAGAGGACACCTTCTCAGGTGAAGTGGGAGGGACAGAGCTGCAAAGAGGAATTGGAGCCCTCCAGTTTCACCCTGAGCAAACACACAGGGACAGCCAGACCTGACAGCTTGGGTTGTGGGACTCCCCAAAACCAGGCAGCTCCTTTCAGGCTCCTCTGTTGGGATGGGCTGTAGCTGCAGCCAGGCCAGGCCACAGCTGCTGGGTGGGGATGCTGCAGTGTGTAGCAGGGAAGGAATGCAGCCCTCTCTCCATAAATCTGGCTTTTCAGCAGTCCTGGTGACCTGCTGTGCAAAACTAGAGCTTGGTCCCCTTAGCTGCATTATTACCCTCTAGCTGCTAGCTAAGGGGCAGAGCTCCTGCCCACAACTTGCTTGGAAGGTACCAAAATAGCACCACAAGCACAGGAACTGAACAGCACATCCACTTCATATGTAAGGGGTATCCCCTCAAGAAGAACTAATCCTGTGTGTCCCAGATGGAATTAATTCAGTCCCCCTCCATGGCATTGAAATTAATGCAGAGAATCTCAAGCAGTGAAACTGTGTGAGCTGCAAGCCATGAATAAAATATTACTGGAGATACTCTCTTGTGAAAATAAACTTGTTTTGACTTGTTTAAAACAGTGTCTTTATTGCCCTGAAGTGAGCTTGGCTGGTGAACTGGGACCTCCAGAGGGGTGGCTGCTGTTCCTGTCTGCCCAAGATGCTGAGCATGGAAGGGAAGCCACAATGAGGATGTGGGGCAGACTGGGTTGGCCAAGCAGCTGAGACCATCTGCTTTGACTGTCAGGAGAGGCTTTCTTGAGTCAACACAAATCCTACATGAAGCCCAACCTGCTTCCTCACCCTCAGTCAGCTCAAGGGCTGCAGTTTGGGGTTCTCTCTGCCCTAAATAGTCCTTGCATGTTTATAACTCAGTTCAACATCAGCAGAGCACAGGACTCCCAGGATCCACCAACCCAAATGAACTCCAGATAGGGCTCAGAAAGAGGCCAAGGCAATATTTAATTTCTCCAGTGCTTTCTGACAGAAGGGGAAGGGCAGCCTCTGTCCAGGAGGGGGAGAACAGGCTGGCTGAGGTTCCGTTGTTGGATATGTGGGACACCCACATGATTCATTGGCCAGGACCCCACAGCACATCTCAGTGGGGCAGCAACACCACCCCTGACCACAATGGCTTGGAGGGACAGGCTCCTTCTTTTAGCAAAAAGCAGCAAGAAAACCAGATCAGGAAAGGTGGGTCCCCTCCAGCACCCCCCAAGACACTGTGGGATGAGAGCACTTCCAGCACAAATACCCCGAGGGAATATTTGGCAGCTCAATGGACCCACCAACATCATAACCCCAAATGCAAATCCCCAGGACAGTGTGTGTGCTCACCCCAACCTTTCCAACTCACCTCGTTCAGGGGACTGAAGCCAAAAAACCTCCTCTTGCTCAACCAGGAGCAGAGATGTCCCTCTGCCTGATGGGAACATGCCCCAGGTGTGGACAGAACCAACCAGGTGAGCCTCACACAGCAGCCAGACCTCATAAACACCACAAACCCCATGATTTTAACCCAGCTTACCCCAGCTGATGGTTAATGCCTCCTCCTCCTCCCACCACAGCCTTGGGGCTGTAACAGCCTGGCAGCATCTTCACCAGGGTCACCACAGAGCCAGAGTGTCCTTCATGCCAACACCAGACAGGGAGTGGAAACACTGTAAAAGTCTCCCTGGAAGGTTTTGTGTCCTCCCCCGTGCACCACATCTAACTCTGCCCTTGCCTAAACCCCCTAATTTAGGATTAAACCAAACCACCCCAAGTGCCTGTGTGAGGAGGGCTCAGCCCTGCAGGGGGAAGAGAGAGGCAGATTTCCTCCTGGTTTGGAGTTTTCTGTTGCAAGGAACTCTATAAATAGGTCCTTGCACAACAGCATGTCTCCAGAAGTCACAACCTTAAGGAAAACAAAACTCAAGAGTTCTCACAAGTTTCATTAGTCCCAAAATAATGATAAAATACTCAAGTCCTAGAATTATTTTGGTGGTTGTTAAATCAGCAGCACCATTGCACCTTGATGGCTCTCAGCAGGGTGGGGGTTCCAGCACTACAAAACATCAGGTGTTGCCCAAATGCCCTGGGTCTGCTGGGAGCAGAAATGCTTTTCTACTCTTTGTATTCTTTGTAGGGAATTCATGCTACATTCTCCTTCATCCAGACGCAGAACCAGACCTGGTCCCAAAATGCTGTCCCAGCTCCAATCCTTCAGCCCCCACCCAGGGGAACAGCAGCTGCTCTGGCTGCATCTTTATCATCTCTCCATAACCTCGGGATGGATTTTTTCCCCCAAAAGCAGCTCAGCAGCAGCAGCTCAGCCTGAAGAACGTGCAGCAGCTGCAGCACCTGGGCAGGAGGGCATTATTAATCTGATTCTTGACTCCATGTGGAGCTGGCGATGAACTAAAGCTCTGGACTGTGGGCAGGGATGTGTGCAGTGAGCCCTGAGCTGCCCAGTGCTCAGTGGTGTCTCTGCCAGTGCCATCTGCCGGTCACTGCATGGCCGTGCCCGTGACCTCAGCACACCCCCAGGCAGCTGGGCCCTGCAGGGGACCTGGGGCTGCTGGAAGGGAAATGTGGCTTGGCTGGGAAAAGCAGGGGCAGGGCGATGGGGAAAAGCAAAAATCATAGAATCATAGAATGGATTGGGTTGGAAAAGACCTCCCAGATCATCAAGTCCAACCCTTGGGCCAACTCCAGTCCCGTCACCAGATCATGGCACTCAGTGCCACGGCCAAGCTCACTTTAAAAACCTCCAGGCATGGGGAATCCACCCCCTCTCTGGGCAGCCCATTCCAATCCCTGAGCACTCTCTCTGCAAAGAATTTCTACCTGATCTCCAACTTCAATTTCCCCTGGCAGAGCTTGAGCCCCCCGTGCCCCCTTGTCCTATTGCTGAGTGCCTGGGAGAAGAGACCAACCCCCACCTGGCCACAACTTCCCTGATGTGGCACTTCCAGACAGTGCTGAGGTCACCTCTCAGCCTCCTCTTCTCCAGCACAAACACCCCCAGCTCCCTCAACCTCTCTCCACAGCACTTGTGCTCCACTCCCTTCTCCAGCCTCGTTGCTCTTCTCTGGACCTGCTCTCAAAGGCTGAATACCAGAGTCCCCACGTGCTGCTCCCAGATGGATTTTCTGGAGTGAAAATGCTGCAGAAAAGCACCCAGACATTCCTGGTGGAGATACATTTTTGCTTTACACTCAGCTGAGTGCTTGGGGAAAAATTCCCTGCATCATCCCAGTCCCTGTGTCACCCTCAATCCCCTCCTCCTGCTGCTTTTACACAGGTTTAAAGTTACATCCTTCCAAAAAGCAGCATCTGGAAAGCCAAAAAACCCTTCAGCACCCCCAGAAGTCACGTTGGTTTTTAGCAATTCTCCCTGAGCCCAAAATCAGGAGCATTTTATAGGGATAGTAAGTGGCTTCCAGGCCTTCAGATCCCCCAGTGAGACACTGCACACCCCACAGAGTTTCACAACAGGATTTATTCAGTGCACAGGACAGAGCAGCAGGTGGGAGGATGTGAATAATGGCCTTCAGGTCATCCTCCACCTCATCTGTGTAAGAAATCAAAGGATGCAATCACCAGAGAAGGGACTGTATCTTCCAGTTATCTTTCTCCCACCAGTCTGGAAAGCTTGTCAGATATTTAACACACCTGACTGGGAATCCTCAGGCAAAGGGAGATGTGGGGCAACAAAACAGTGTCCCAGACAATGACAGTGGCTCCGCAGCAACTCCTGGAGTCACCAATGACCTGTAGCATCATCACTTGGCTCTCTTGATTTTAAACTGTACCAGCTCATGCGGTGACTTACTTCTCCTGGACCAGGTTCCACCACACACAAATTACATGTCAAGCAGAATCTGTGTCTAAATTCAAATACACTGAAATTATGCAAAGGAAAAAAGCCATGCAGGGCAAAGCTGGATGCAAGAGCTGGTGGCTCCTCTGAGGGTGAAGGTTTCTCTTCTGTGTGTGCACACAGGTGCAAGCACAGGCGTAAAACAAAGCCATGGCAATGGATAATGGCAATAAGTGAGGAATGGGACATGAGGCAGGGACAGGAGAGAAGGAGGAGGCAAGGGTTGCACAGTGTGGGGAGGAGAAAGGAGAACATCTGGGTAGTACTGGCCAAAACTGCACCAGAACCAGGAGGGAAACAGGAAAATAAAAAAGCCTCTCTTTGTACAAGAAGGGAAAGAGGTGACACTTGTCAGAACTTCTGACAAGCAGGCACAATGGGAGGGGAAAAAAGCATTTTTGCTGGAAGCTCATCCTGACAAACACCAGAAATCATCAAACCCAACCACTATGTCTCATCTACAAACACCAGAGCCAACCACCGTGTCTCATTGCCACTTGGGTCCTGCTGCCCCTGGGGACATGGTGTGGCAGGGCCTGCCAGCCACACAGGTGGGTGGGACAGCTCCCCACTCCCAGTTTGGAAATGGAACAGGAGCCCAGTCTGGGCTGGAAGAAAGGAGAAGGTTCAAGGTCACCAGCATTGGGCAGACACCCTCCTGTCCTTGGGTCTCCTCAGGAAGGGACCAAGTTCCCATGGACTCACTGGGGCTGGAGCAGATAAGGCAGCGTAAGAAGGGAGGTGACAGCCTGAATTGTCTGGGGTGTCTCCTGGCCCACCAGGGTCATGCAACAACCAGTGCTGAAGAAAGCCTTGGTGAGTGGAGCAGGGACAGCTGAGAAAGACCATTCAAAGCAGAAGGCCCACCAGGGTGGCACTGGGGATGAGGAGGAGCAGAAGCCCCGAGCAGGATCTGGGCGCTCCAGACATGGGCTGATCCACATTTGGCTCTTCTGAGTTTGTCTCCATTTCCTCAGTGTCCAGGGCACCTGCTGAAAGAAAAGACAACGTGGAGTTAGAGGGGAAGGTCTGGACAGAAGAGGAACTCCCACTCATGCAGCTCTGTCGATGAGGTGCCTGAGCAGCACGAGGCAGCAGAGCTCTGGCCCAGGGAAGGTGTGACAGCCCGTGGGTTAGTGGGAAGAGGCTGCAAACAAGACCATGCTGCAGGGACCAGACATCCAACCAGCCCGTCAGTGTTAGAGGAAAGAGGAGGATCCAAAGGACCAGTCTGACACTGTTCCTCCCAAGCCCTTTCCATGCTGCTTGGGGATCACTGAGGGTCTGAGTGTCCATCAGGGCAGACTCCACAGATACCTTACCTGACAGGGAGGTCTGGAAATGAGGGCTCTGCCCTTTTCTTTCTTTGGAGGATGATGTTAAGCGCAAGAAGGTGGGCTCTTCAGGGCTGAGGATCACTGACTTAGGAGGGGTTATGCGCTCAGCTCTATTAAAACCTAACTTGATGTCTTGAACAACTTGGTTGAGGGATGGAGGTGGACTGGAAAAGGCTGATTTCTCTTCCCTGTCCTCTTTGACACCTTTCTTTGTTTCTGGGACTGATTTGGGGCTGAAGGCTGTGCCCCTGCTTTCTAACAAGGCTGGATCCTCTGTAGTGAAGGAGCTAACAGGCTCTCCAGTGTCTGCCTCTGGAGATGCTTCATAATCCAGGTCTAACTTGGGCTCAGAGGAAGGAGTGAGCCCAGTTGCCTCAGTAGCATCAGATCTTTCTGGTTCTGGCTTTGTGGTTGTGGCAGCTTTTGGCTGTGGCTTTGCTGTTGTGACAGGTGCTGGTGTTGTAGCAGCAGGTGTTGGCTTGGCTGTAGTGGTGGTAGGTGTTGGTGTGGATGGTGTTGGTTTGGCTGTGGCTGTAGCAGGTTTTAATGTAGCCACAGCTGGGGTGGGTTTTGGTGTGGTGGGCGTGGGCTTGGCCATAGCTGTGGTTGGTTTTGGCTTGGCTGTAGTAGTGGTTGTGGTGGGTTCTGGTGTGGTGGGTGTGGGCTTGGCCATTGTGGTGGTTGTGGGAGGTGATGGTTTGGTGGTAGTGGTGGTTGTGGTGGATTCTGGCTTGGCTGTGGTGGTGGTTGTGGTGGGTCTTGCTGTGGTGGGTGATGACCTGGTGGTAGTGGTTGTTGTGGTGGGTTTTGGTGTGGTGGGTGTTGACCTGGTGGTAGTGGTTGTTGTGGTGGGTTTTGGTGTGGTGGGTGTTGACCTGGTGGTAGTGGTTGTTGTGGTGGGTTTTGGTGTGGTGGTTGTTTGCAAGGTGGGCTTTGGCTTGGTTGTAGTGGTGGTGGCTCCTGGCATGGTGGGTTTTGGCTTGGCTGGGGTTGTCACTGGGAGCGTGGTGGCAGGCTTTGGCTTGGCTGTTGTGATGGGTGCTGGTGTTGGGGGTTTGGGCTTGGCTGTGGTTGGGAGTGTGGGTGGTGGCTTGGCTGTGGTGTGTACTGGTGCTGTGGGTTCTGGTTTTGCTGTGGTTGTGGTGGACACTGGTGTTGTGATTTCTGGTTTGGCTGTGGGGTGTACTGGTTCTGTGGGTTCTGGTTTGGCTGTGGGTTC
>VWZD01001438.1:310047-344654 GCA_013396695.1 Sakesphorus luctuosus | reverse complement strand
GTACTGGTTTGGCTGTGGGTTCTGGTTTGGCTGTGGGGTGTACTGGTGCTGTGGGTTCTGGTTTGGCTGTGGGTTCTGGTTTGGCTGTGGGGTGTACTGGTGCTGTGGGTTCTGGTTTGGCTGTGGCTGTGGGTTTTGGCAGACCTGTGGTTGGGGCAGATGGCCTTGCCTTTGTTGTCACAGGGGCTGGAGTGGTCTCTTCTACAACGAGTTCTGGTAAGAGATGAAAAGTGCTGTGGGTTAGGGCTGGCTCAGCTGACTCAGTGGATCCCCTGCACTGAGCAGGACCAGCAGAAACCAGAGGTCACTCTGGGCCATCCCCCACTCTGAGATTCTCAGCCTGGAGACATCTCATCTCCCTCACACAATATCCTGCCTTGCAAGGGGGCAAAAAATGCTGCCTAAGGGGCTATAAGGCCCTTGTTCAATCTCACCCTGAGGCAGCTGAGCTGTCTGAGGAGCAGCCATTGCTCCTGAGCCCTCATGGGCCAGCCCAGGCCTTCCTGATAACTCCAGGAGGGTTCAGAGCTTGGACCCCAACCCAGGGCTCTGAGTCTCAGTAGCCCCTCAAGGGACACACGTGGCTTCTCTCACTCACCACACAGGTTGTTCTCACAGACTGTGCCCTCAGGACACTGTGAACATGGAGGTCCTTCCAAGTACGGCCTTTTCCCTCTCACATTACCCCTGGAAGCAGAAGATGCCAAGAAAAAGGTGGTGTGAGGAAAGGGGAAACACCCATCCCAAAGAGGGGGCTGATTCACCTGGGATATCCCAGCCAAGGCAAAACTCAGGACTGATGTGAAAACCAGGTCATGGTCTCCTGCCATGGACTGTCATTGCCATTTACTCTCCAGCCTGACCCCAAGGCTGCTAAAAGNCACGTGGCTTCTCTCACTCACCACACAGGTTGTTCTCACAGACTGTGCCCTCAGGACACTGTGAACATGGAGGTCCTTCCAAGTACGGCCTTTTCCCTCTCACATTACCCCTGGAAGCAGAAGATGCCAAGAAAAAGGTGGTGTGAGGAAAGGGGAAACACCCATCCCAAAGAGGGGGCTGATTCACCTGGGATATCCCAGCCAAGGCAAAACTCAGGACTGATGTGAAAACCAGGTCATGGTCTCCTGCCATGGACTGTCATTGCCATTTACTCTCCAGCCTGACCCCAAGGCTGCTAAAAGCAGGGGACACAGCACCATGGACCACATCCTTCACCCTTCCTTAGAACAAAGGCCTTCTTTGGACATGCTTTGCTTCTATTTCTGACCAAGGCCAAACCCTGCTCTGATATCAGGACAGGAGGAAGGACATTTCCAGCTCAGAAACCCCACAGAGATGCACCAAGCCCTGCTGGGCATTAGACTTACGGGGGATAATAGTTGCAAACAAGCAGGTGCATGTTCTCTGTTTCGATTCCTTCGATCTTCTCACAGAACTTTGCCCCACAGCCGACGTATTGAGTGTTTCCCCAGACCACCTACGGCAAAGACCAGGGTGAAGGTGAGGGGACTGGGTGGAGGCAACCTGTCCCCTGGCTTGGAAGGCTGCTCTGTGACTACATCGATGTCTTCCTCCCCTCTCAGTGTGTGCCCCAGATCCCACATCCTCACATTGCTTTGGCATTCAGGATCCACCACCATCCCTGCTCCTCCTTGCTCCCACCCAGGCTGGGAAGAAACCTCATCTCTCTGCCCAAGACAGAGCAGCCATCCCTCCACCCCAGCAGCTGGTACCTGGGTGTAGTGGCCACACATCTGCCCAGGGACACACGTGGATGTTGTAAAGTTGTAGAATTTCTCCTCCCCATTCCAGTCTTCCACGGCGAATTCTAGTTCCAGCATCGGGGCCATGGCAAAGAGGTTTTCCCCGCGCCGACCCCGCTCCTTGTTGTGGTCCCAGATGCACTTCTCTGCGTAGGACTGAGCAAGGGTCTCCAGCTCTGTGTCCCAGGTCTGAAAGGAGCTCAGCATCAGCACAGAGAGAGGGACACTGACTCCCAGTGCTGCCCAACACAAAGCTCAGGAGAGGGGAGCTCCATGGTTAGACCCGGCATAAACCAAACCTTGGCTTGTAGGTCAAACAGCAGAAGGGCAGTGCATCAGCACTCCCAGCCTCACCTGAGGCACACCCAACATCATCACGGAGCATCCTCAGTGAGGAGAAATTGTGAAATCAGGTGGAGAAAAGGAGGAAACCACCCTGGGCCGTGCCAGAAGGGCCTGGGGATGTCCCTCCCTGCCCAGGGTGGGGATGGGAGGAGAGCAGGACATCCCCCCACCAGCTGCACAAAGCCTGGGCACACATAGTCCTGGAAAACATCATCTGTGTGTCTGGATCCGAGACATTCCCAGCTGGACACCTGCCAGGAGCCCCCTCTGGAGCAGCAGCGGCCCCACCACCAGCTGAGCCCCCCAGCCACATTGATATGCAGGAGGAGGAGGAGGAGAGGAGGAGGAGCAGAAGCAGAGGTCTCCCTGCATGGATGCATCCAGGGAGTCCTGCACTGCAGCTGTTTGGACCATCCCTGCACCATCTGACACAGAGAGCAGCTTTGTGCTGGGAGGGAGCACAACAAACAGGGGGTCCTAAGGGGGGACCTTCCCAGGCAGAGCCAGGGCTGGATCCAAAGGGAGAACAGAGCATGGCCCTGGTGCAGGGCATGTCACCATCTGCTGTTGAGGGGATGGGGGGAGGAAGGAAACACCTGGATGGGGACAGGGAGTGTTGGTTCCCCTCCCACCGTGGCCCCAAGCCACGCTGAGAGCGATTGCTGGAGCCCCAGACTGCAGAGCACACGCCCCTCTCCCTCTGGCACTGAGCTGGGCTCCATTAACAGGGCACTTGCACCTGCAGATCTGCCTCATTAAGAACGAAATTGGCTTTAGGCTGCAGATCCCCCCCAGTGCCCAAACATTTCCACGGCAACCAGCCCCTCATCCCAGAAGGAAGCACAGAGTGACCTCAGCCAGGCACGGTGCCACGGCAGCAGGTGAGCCCAGAGGCAGAGACAGCCCAGGAAATCCTCAGGGGGAGGCAGGAGTGTCTCTCATGGAAAACCTCTACCAAGGAATTGCCAGGGCTGCTGTAAGCTCAGCATTTGCTGTGCTGCAACAAAAACCCCCATGTGTTTGGCTCCAGAGCAGGAGCAGGTCCTGTGTGTTTAAGCAGAAGCAAAGCAGCTCTGCTGGGGCAGCAGCTCAAAGCAGAGAGTCTGCAACCAGAGCCTCAGCTGGGAGCAGCCACCACAGGGCTGGATTGCCTTGAGAGAGGCTTTTGCTAAGACTATGGCTCTAAACCTCTGATATTCCAAGTTTTCTGTGCCTGGCTCTGGTGGGTTCCACGGGACCACAGTCCTCAGTGTTCTGACTATGTCTCCATTGAGTTTGAAGTCATCAGACCTCCTCCTCTCCATGAATTTAGCCATTTGCTCCCATTTACCAGCCAGCAAAGGTTTGACACAGCCTGGGCAACTTTTGGGCCAGACAGGAAGGTCTCTTCCAAGCACACTGTGACCCAAAGAGGAAAGGACTCCAACTATCCATGAACAAACAGTTGTCCGAGTCCACATGATTTGCAAACAGTGAGGAAAAAAAATCACATGGTGCAAGATAAAAGAAAATAGCCAAGTTTTAATCAAATCAAGAGCCCGAAGAAGAGAAAAAGTAGGGTCAGGTCTAGAGCTCATTGTTACTCCCACTGCAGCCACATGTGATGTGAGACATGACTCGGTCTCCGCAAGCAAACCGGGAGATCCCTCACGTCCAAGACACCAACTCATGGGGAGGATTAGGAGTGTGATGAACAGCTCAAATCTCTGAAAAACCTGACTGACATGTTTGAAGTTGACATTCCCTCCTACAGATAAAAGTTCCTTCAATTGCAAAAGCAAATACAAAGCACCAGGCAATGCCCCACACAGCAGGATTCCCCCTCCAGCCCCTGCCAATGGCCATGGCAATGTCTCCAGCTCATGGCCATGTCCCACCTGCCCTTCCTGCCCATCACAAGGAGCTCCAGAGGACACCCATGTGAGTGAGAGCTGCAGCACTTTCTTGCAGAGCATCAGGGGACACTTAAAAACTTCAAGAAATGATCAAAGAAAACTCATCTCTTTAGAGCCAGTTTAGGGATGCTCTCCATTGCCACCTTCTTGTAACCCTACATGACAACTGCTCTGGGAACACCCTGATCTCTCCCAGCATTAAGATCAAGTCTTGCACCACACAAACACCCTGAGATTCCTCTGTAATAAAAGCAATAAAAGCCACTTACCATCTTCATCATAGCCATGGCAGGAGGAGAGACCTGGGAGCGGTATTTGTTGTGCTCACCCAAGATTATCTTCTTGTCTTCATCACTGAGGGACCAGCTGAGCTGCAGCACTGTGAGCACCAGGAACACGGGAGGGAGACCCGAGCTCAGCATCGTGCACTCGGCTCCTGCTCTTAGCAGCCCACGGCTCTGGCAGTCACATTTAAAGCACCTCCCAAAAGCAAGGAACACCCAACAGCCTCGAGATTGGGGAGGAAATGTATTTATTAGGGTTTTGGAGCCATGCAGAACACACCCATCTCACATATCGGCCTGGATGGAGAGGCAGCACTGCTGCTGGTGCCAATGAACACGCGGGGTCCCCTCCCTGGGACAGACCCTGTGCCTGGATCCTAATCCTGGGATCAGCATTCCTCATCCAAGCCTCTGCTGCTCCAAAGCCCAGCCATTCCCTGAGCCCTGTTACGGGTCCTCTCTTCTACTCCTGTCCCTTTTCTCCCAGTCTATGACAACGATCCCAGAGCAAGCAGCAAACCCCTGTTTGCACAGGGTCCTCCCCCATCCCTGGAATGCAGCTGTGTTAGACATCAAGGCAACAAGACGAAATGCTGAGAGCAGTTTGCAGCTCGGTGAGTCCCCAGGCAGGGTCAGAGCCCACCTCTCCCAGTCATGTGCCTGTGCTGGCGGCACAGCAACGGGCAGCTGAGGAACTGCCCTCACCCGGGGCTGGCAGGGTGGGTTGATGCCCCTTTCCTGACCCATCAGGAGAAGGATGAGCAGGAGAGGATAAACAGGGTATAGAACTGCAACTGCCACCAAAAGGGGAGTTGAGAGTCTCCAGCTCCCATCCAGGCTGACCGGAATAACCAGAGCATTGGCTCTGCAGGGCCAGGCTGTGCTCTCTCCCCACGGACACCTGGAGGGCTCAGCATCAGGTGTCCCGGAGCCCCCGGCACGGGGCCTGTCTGGCAGAGCCCCCCCGGCTGCTGCAGCCCCGGCTCCCCATCTGTGATTGTGCAACCGCCCGGCTCGGCTCCAGCAGCTCCTCCGGGATCGCGGGTTGTCAGAAAGGAGCAGCGGGTGGGCAGCTCTGGCCAGCACAGCCAAGTTAATCACACACTGCGGGCTCTGCCTCCCCCCTCCCGGCTTCCCAGACAATGCTTTGCCGTTTTTCCTCTTGTTTTGGACCACAGTGATCACCTCTCTCACCAGCTCTCCTACCTCCCAACTCTCTTAGCTTTTTGTACTACCTTCTTTTTCCTTAGGTTTGGGGTCTGCCATACCCTCAATAGCCCAACAATTCCTGCAAGCAGGGTCTGAGGCCAACACCTCACCAGGCTTCATCTCAGCTGGTCAAACGAGATGTCCCCATTTATTGCTAAGGCAAATCTATCTCACGGTGGAGACACCTCGACAGCCCTGCTGTTGTATCTCTGGAAACATGGAGAAACATCCAGAAGGAATCAACATAAGCTCCAGCTCCTCTGGCCAGCTCACTGTGGCCTGGCTTATGAGGAACAAGGCAGTGCTGAGAATCATGGAATTCCAGAATGGTTTGGATTGGAAGAGGGACCTTAGAGCTCATCTCATTCCAACCCCCTGCTGTGGGCAGGGCATCTTCCACTCGACCAGTGCAGGTGCTGGTCCCTGCAAACGTGATGTGGAGATGCAGGGGTAGGCTCCATGTAGCCCCTGGTCCTACAACATCACAGGAGAGGGTGCGGCAACAAGGATAAAAGGAAAATGGATACACGGAGCTCGTGGGGAAGAGCAGAGTCCTGGAGGAGTCACCACCAGGGCATGTGGCTCATGGGGAAACGTGAGTAACAGCTGATGCCTTCAGGAAGGGCAGGGCAGTTCTGCCAAAGGGGTGCAGGGACAGCTCTCAGCTCCAAACCTGCTCCGACGGCTCCTTCTGGAGCCAATGTCTGAAGCATCAAGATTAGCAGTGCGAGGCCCAAGCCCCACCCTGGAGCTGACACACTCGTGTCCAGCATTAGGTAAGTGTGTGAGGAATGCAGCTTTCCTTCTGCTGCTCAAGGAACAGCCCATCCACCACGCCCAGAGGACCCTCTGCACTGAGACAGGAGCCACACACCAACTCCTGACAGATCCTGGTGGCCTCAGAGAGGCCCCACTCTGCACTGCAGAAGTGACCAGGCCTGGTTTTCTACTGACTCACACCCCGAGGGTCTTGAGTGTGGCTGGTCGGTGTCTAACAAGGCTCATGTACCAGCTTGAGAATCCTTCTCTTCCCTACTCGCCCACTTTCATCAGCTCTTGAGGAGTTTATCATCTTCCACACCATTCATCCATTCCATGATTCTATGATTTTAAAGCACTGGGACACACATGGTGCCTGGGAACCCCCCTGAGCTGGGCAGGGTGGGAGTGGGGGATTGTCTGAACCAGCACAGTGAGTGCCAAAGGGGAGCTGAGGTGAGGGAGACCATGGTGGGAGCAGGGTGGGGGTTCCAGCACTACAAAACATCAGGTGTTGCCCAAATGCCCTGGGTTTGTTGGGAGCAGAAATGCTTTTCTACTCTTTGTATTCTTTGTAGGGAATTCATGCTACATTCTCCTTCATCCAGACGCAAAACCAGACGTGGTCCCAAAATGCTGTGCCAGCTCCAATCCTTCAGCCCCCACCCAGGGGAACAGCAGCTGCTCTGGCTGCATCTTTATCATCTCTCCATAACCTCAGGATGGATTTTTTCCCCCAAAAGCAGCTCAGCAGCAGCAGCTCAGCCTGAAGAACGTGCAGCAGCTGCAGCACCTGGGCAGGAGGGCATTATTAATCTGATTCTTGACTCCATGTGGAGCTGGCGATGAACTAAAGCTCTGGACTGTGGGCAGGGATGTGTGCAGTGAGCCCTGAGCTGCCCAGTGCTCAGTGGTGTCTCTGCCAGTGCCATCTGCCGGTCACTGCATGGCCGTGCCCGTGACCTCAGCACACCCCCAGGCAGCTGGGCCCTGCAGGAGACCTGGGGCTGCTGGGCAGCAGAGCCACCAACGACCTGTAACATCATCATCACTTGGCCCTCTTGAGCTCAGATTGTACCAACTCACGTGGTGCACCACACATAAATTATGTGTTAAGCAGAATCTGTATTTAAATTGAAATACACTGTGCAAAGGGGGAAGCCATGCAGGGCAAAGCTGTAGGGAGGAGTTGGTGGATCCTCTGAGGGCTGAAGGTTTCTCTTCTGTGTGTGCACACAGGTGCAGAACACACATCAAATAAACCATGGCAATGGAGTAACTGAGGAGTGGGACAGGGTACAGGGACAGGAGAGAGGGAGGAGGCAAGGGCTGCACAGGTGTGGGGAAGAGGAGGGAGAACATCTGAGTAGTACTGGCCAAAACTGCAGCAGAACCAGGCTGGAAACAGAAATCCTCATCTTGGATTCTTACTGGACAAGAAGGCAAGGAGTTGAAACTTGCCTAAAAGTGAGACAGACACATTGGGAGGGGAAAAGAGCATTTTTGCTGGAAACTCAACCTGACAAACACCAAAGCCAACCACCATACGTTATCTGCAAACACCAAAGCAAATGACCGTGTCTTGTTGCCACATGGGTGGGTGGGACAGCTCAGCCCTCCCAGTCTGGAAGTGGAACAGAAGCCCAGGCTGGCCAGGAAAGGAGAAGAAAGGAGAACCATCCAAGGTCACCAGTGTTGGGGCAGACACTCTCCTGCCCTTGGGTCTCCTAAGGTAGGAGACCAAGTTCCCCTGGGTTTGCTGGGACTGGAGCAGATAAGGCAGCGTAAGAAGGGAGGTGACAGCCTGAATTGTCTGGGGTGTCTCCTGGCCCACCAGGGTCATGCAACAACCAGTGCTGAAGAAAGCCTTGGTGAGTGGAGCAGGGACAGCTGAGAAAGACCATTCAAAGCAGAAGGCCCACCAGGGTGGCACTGGAGACGAGGAAGAGCAGAAGCCCTGAGCAGATACGGGGGGCTCCAGCCGCATTTCTCTGTTCTTCAGTGTCCAGGGCAGATATTGAAGGAAGAGAAGAAAACATGTAGTTAGAGCAGAAGAACCTCTGTAGTGAAGGGGTTAACAGGCTCTCCAGTGTCCACTTTGACCTGTGGAGATACTTTAAAATCCAGGTCTAATGTGGGTTTGAAGGAAAGAGTTACCCCAGTTGCCTTTCTGGTTCTGGCTTTGTAGTTGTGGCAGTTTTAGGTTGTATCTCTGCTGTTGTGGCAGTGCTGGTGTTGTATCAGCAGGTGTTGCCTTAGCCAGAGTTTTGGCATGTTTTGATGTGGTGGGTGTTGGCTTGGCCATGGCTATTGTGGCTCCTGGCATGGTGGGATTTGGCTTGGCTGGGGTTGTCACTGGGAGTGTGGTGGCAGGTTTTGGCTTGGCTGTTGTGATGGGTGCTGGTGTTGGGGGTTTGGGCCTCGCTGTGGTTGGGAGTGTGGGTGTGGATGGTGGCTTGGCTGTGGTTGTGGTGGGCTCTGATGCTCTGGGTTCTGGTTTGGCTGTGGTGGACCCTGGTGTTGTGCTGCCTAAGGGGCTACAAGGCCCTTGTTCAATTCTCACCCTGAGGCAGCTGAGCTGTCTGAGGAGCAGCCATTGCTCCTGAGCCCTCATGGGCCAGCCCAGGCCTTCCTGATAACTCCAGGAGGGTTCAGAGCTTGGACCCCAACCCAGGGCTCTGAGTCTCAGTAGCCCCTCAAGGGACACACGTGGCTTCTCTCACTCACCACACAGGTTGTCCTCACAGACTGTGCCCTTGGGACACATTGAACATGCAGGTCCTTTCCAGTAGGGCTTTTGGCCAACCTTGTTACCCCTGGAAGCAGAAGATGCCAAGAAAAAGGTGGTGTGAGGAAAGGGGAAACACCCATCCCAAAGAGGGGGCTGATTCACCTGGGATATCCCAGCCAAGGCAAAACTCAGTACTGATGTAAAAACCAGATCATGGTCTCCTGCCACAGACTGTCATTGCCTGACCCCAAGGCTGCAAAACCCAGGGGACACAGCACCATGGACCACATCCTTCAGCTTTCCTTAGAACACAACACTGGATGGTCATTGGGACAGGTGATTCTCTCTCTCTTCTACTCAAGACCCCTAAGGAGGTCTGCAGCCCCCAGCTGCTCCATGGTGGTCTTAGCAGGCCCAAGCAAGTGGTCTCAAAGCTGGTGCCAGGGCCGTGAAAGGGGTACCCACTTCTTCCACATCCAACCCTTCCTGCTGGTGCAAAAGGACTTCTCCAACCCAGGCAACCACTGGTGCCACCAGGGAAGCCCAAAGCAGGTGGCAGTTTGTACTCAGCTGCTGTGACTTCAGCCCTGGGCAGCCCTTGGGGAAGGAGGTCCCTCCCTGGGTCTGTGCCAGGAGCTGACCGAGAACTCAGCAATCACGGGCAAGGATCGCCAGACAACCCTTCCTTCCTCTGTGACCAACCCAAGATAACGAAGGCCTTTCTTTGGAAATGCTCTGCTTCTATTTCTGACCAAGGCCAACCCTGCTCTGATATAAGGACTGAAGGAAGAACATTTCCAGCACAAAACCCCCGTGAAGGTGCCCCAATCCACACAGGGCCTGGGACTTACGGGGGAGAATACTTGCAGACGAGCAGGCGTTGGTTCTCTGCTTCGATCCCTTCGATCTTCTCACAAAGCTTTGCCCCACAGCCAACGTGTTCTGTGTCTGCCCAGACCAACTAAGGCAAAGACCAGGGGTGAAGGGGAAGGGTTTGGGTGGAGGCAACCTGTGCCCTGGTCCTACAGGTTGCTTGGTACCTCCATCCTCATAATTACCACCACCATCTCTGCTCCTCCTTGCTCCCACCCAAGCTGTGAAGAAACACTCAGACCTTGTCTCCCTGCCCAAGATAAACTGGCACCGAGCTCTGCTGAGCAGCCAAAAGAAGGGCTGCAGAGCTTGTTTCTAAAAGGCTGGCCATGGCTGGCACCATGCCCAGGTCCCCCTGTATCAATGTGATTCCCACCTGGCTCCCCATCCCTTTGCAAAGACTTTGGGAGGAGTTGGGGCTCTTGTACAGCACCTTTCCCAACAGCCCCATCCCTCCACCTCAGCAGTTTGTACCTGTTTGTAGCTGCCACACATCTGCCCAGGGACACACTGGCCAGATACCAAGCTGTAGAATTTCTTCTCCTCATTCCATCCTTTCACAGCATCTTGCAGGTTCTGGGTTGGGGTCATAGCAAAGACGTTTCGCCCATAATTACGGCCATTTGCAATCTCCAAGGTGCAATGCTCTGCATCTGACTGAGCAAGGGCCTCCAGCTGCGTGTCCCAGGCCTGAAAGGAGCTCAGCATCAGCACAGAGAGGGACACTGGACTCTCCAACATCAACAAGGCACTTACCAAGAACCCCTGGGCTCTCTGGCCACAGTTTCCCCACTCAGAAATAAAATTCAAATCCCAACCCAGCACAATCCTCAGGACAGGGGAGCTCCATTCAGTCCCAGAACAAACCAAACCTTGGCTTATAGGTCAAATAGGAGAAGGTCAGTGAATCAGCACAGCTCTCCCAACCTCAAATGGAGCACATCCAACATCACCACAGAGCATCCTCATCTCAGTGTGGAGAAAGTCACACTGAAGAGAAGCTCAGGGTTCTGGCTGTGTCCCCCACTGACTTTGAAGTCACCAGTCAGAACTACTCTCCATGAATTTAGCTTTTTGCTCCCATTTACAAGCCAACAAAGGTTTGACACAGCCTGGGCAACTTTTGGGCCAGGCAGGGACGTCTCCTCCAAGCACACTGTGACCCAAAGAGGAAAGGACTCCAACTATCTATGATAAACAATTGTCCTTCTCCTCCACATGATTTGTAAGTAGTGAGGAAAAAATCACATGGTGCAAGATAAAAGAAAATAGCCAAGTTTTAATCAAATCAAGAGTCCAAAGAAGACAAAAAGTAGCACCAGCTCTAGAGCTTGTTTTTAGCCCCACTGCAGCCACACATGATGTGGGACATGATTTGGTTTCCACAAGCAAACTAGGGAGATCCCTCTCCTCCAAGGCAGCCTTGCACAAGGCACAGTGAGGACTGGAGAGGAATGGACAGCCCAAAAACCTGGCACATCTGGTTTCCATGTTTGAAGTTGATGCAAATACAAAGCACCAGACGATGCCCCACACAGCAGGATTCCCCCTCCAGCCCCTGCCAATGGCCATGGCAATGTCTCCAGCTCATGGCCATGTCCCACCTGCCCTTCCTGCCCATCACAAGGAGCTCCAGAGGACACCCATGTGAGTGAGAGCTGCAGCACTTTCTTGCAGAACACCAGGGGACTCAGATCACACTTAAAAACTTCCAGAAATGATCAAAGACAACTCTATAGTTGGAGGAAACTCTTCTCTTTACAGGCAATTTAGGGACCCCTCCACCAATGACACCTTCTTGTAACCCTACATGACAACTGCTCTGGGAACACCCTGATCTCTCCCAGCATTAAGATCAAGTCTTGCACCACACAAACACCCCAAGATTCCTCTGCAATAAAAGCCACTTACCATCTTCATCATAGCCCTGGCAGGAGGAGAGACCTGGGAACGGTATTTGTTGTGCTCATTCAAGATGATTTTCTTCTCCTCATCACTGAGGGACCAGCTGAGTTGCAGCACTGTGAGCACCAGGAACACGGGAGGGAGACCCGAGCTCAGCATCGTGCACTCGGCTCCTGCTCCTGGCAGCCCACGGCTCTGGCAGAGATTTATAGCAAGGAACACCCAACAGCTTCAAGATTGGGGACGAAATGTATTTATTACCATTTTGGAGCCAAAATTGGACATGGGACACACCCATGTCACATATTGCCCTTGATGAAGAGGCAACACTGTGGCTGGTGCCAAGGAGTGCACAGGACAATTCCTGTCTCCAGAGAGGAAAACTCCATGCCCTTCCTGGGCAGCTGTTCCAGGGCTCTGCCACCCTCCATGGAAAGAAATTCTTCCTCATGTTGAGGTGAAACTTCTTGTGTTTATGGCCATTGCTCCTTGTCCTGTCGGTGGCCACCACCAAAAAGAGTCTGGCACCATCCTCTTGGCACCCCTTGGAGACATTTAAATGTATTAATGAGATCCACTCTTAGTCTGCTCTTCTCCAGATTACACAGGCCCAGCTCATGCAGTGTTTCCTCATAAGCAGGATGCTCCAGTTCCTTTACCACCTTTTGGCCTCCTCTGGACTCTCTCCAGTAGCTCCTTGTCCTTCTTGAACTGTGCAGACCAGAACTGAACACAACACTCCTGATGTGCCTCACCAGGGCAGAGAAGAGGGGCAGGATCCCCTCCCTTGACCTCTGTCCACTCCTCCCTGGATCCCACTGTCCCTCCTGGCACCCTGCTGGCTCAGGAACAGCTTGTCATCCACCAGCACCTGCTGCTCCTCCTCAGAGCTGCTCTCCAGTGGATCACCTCCACCCTGTGCTGGTACCTGAGGTTCTCCTTCCCCAGGAGCAGGACCTGCACTTGCCCTTGTCAAACCTCATTAGTTTTCTCTCTGCTCAACTCCCACCGAAAATCAGCACAGTTTCTTTCTCCCAAAGTGTTTCTTCTGACATTTCCCAAACAAAAGTGTTCAGACATTATTTAAAATTATTCCACTTTAAAAAGTGCCCTAAAAGGGGTTAAATAACACAAAAATAAAAATCAGGAAAAGGGAAAAGGTGCATTAACACTTGTATTTAATTGCAAAAAGTAAAAACTTTTTTATTCTTCTTACATACAAATCTCATTTATTTACACACTATACAGGCTTTTCCCAAGTATTTACAAAGTTTGCAATATATTAAATTATGACCATCCATAAAATTCTGTATTAAGTGCATATTTACATTCTTTTTTTTCGAATCCACCACTGAATTTAGTGTTCAGCATTGAAACAGTCTTTATGCATATATAGCTTTTCTTCCCAGCACCCCTGAGCCTTTAGAATGTGGCTCCCCTCCCCCAGACAAAGAGATAATGCTAAAAATAAATCACCTGCCATTTGTTTGAATGTCCAAAGCAAAGGGGAAGTCCAGCATCTCCCTTGTCTAACCCAGCAGGACACTAAATCTGCCCTTTACAAGGAGGAGGTTCCTGAAGAGGAGAATATTGAGTTCTACCAATAAAAATTATCAAGAGGATAAAGTTTGGTTTGCAGGAAGCAAAAGCTCTTTGTGCACCCACCAAAATGGCCTCAGCCCAGGAAATGTTTGGGTTCTCTTGGGGACCACAGAGCCTGGGATTGGGTTGGATGTGGAAAATTCCCTCCTGGAGCAGCGTTACAGGGTGGACCAGGGGGTTTCAAGGTACAAGGATCCCCTTTCTGAGACACTGGTGCTTACAGAGCTCACATCTTTACCATGAGGTGTCCTGCTCCCACCTCCTCCTGCCTGGGATGCTCCTGCTGCTGGATGGAGCCCAGGAGGTCAGGAGGGGAGGGAGGTGCTTTGATCCAGCCCAGTCCAACCAGCTTCTCCACCAGAACATTGCAAAACCAGGGAGCAGTCCAGAGACTCATGGGAAATCTGACTCTGGAAAGCTCTCCAGGGTATTGCAAAGGGAGCCTGAGGCTGAGACCCCTCAGGGGAATCAGTGTGTGCAGTGCCAGTGGGGAGGAAAAAAACAGAAAAGAAACAAAGCAAGCAGAAAAAAAAAGAATCAATAGAAACTGTCAGCTTGGCTCCCGTGGGGGCTGCTGATTTCCTGGTACTGAAGTAAATCATAATAGTCCTTTCTCCTCCTTTCAATTACCCTGAGTTCAGGACTGAGAGCAACGGGCAGTGACCCCTGCCTTGGGAAGCAGCTTTAAACCACGATCCTCCTGCCCAGCTGAGGGGGCACAGCCCATCCTTCCAGCCTGGCAAGGAGAGAGGTGACCCCTCCCCACCTCTGCCCTCGGGTAGTACCGATTTGTGGTGTGATTTCAGAGCAGCTTTGCAGCCTCTGGGATGTTGGCGGAGCAGGAATCCTTCTCCCAGCTCACAGGGAAGGAGCCCTGAAGCACAAAGGGGTTTTAACTCATTGGGGTGCATGTATTGACTGGGAACCCCTCTGAGCTGGGCAGGGTGGGACTGGGGGATTGTCCAAACCAGCACAGCCAGTGCCAAAGGGGAGCTGAGGTGAGGGAGACCATGGTGGGACACCCTGTGTGACTCACCTGATGGTGTCTGTCACCGTGATGCCTCAAAAGCTGCAGAAACAGCCCCATTCCCCCAGTTCAGCCTCACCAGGCTCTCTAGGGAAGTCCCAGCCTCCTGCAGCCTTTCCAAGGGCTCTGTGAAGCTGGAGCTCTGGATAAGAAACACAACCAGGGCTCACTTGCAGCTAAAGGCATCCAAAGCTCCTCATGGCCATCCTAGTTTTGCCACTGTGGCCTCAGCTCTGGGATTCCCACCTGGCTCCTTGCCCACGATGCCAAAGGTGTGAGCACCACTCCCCTGGCAGCTGAAGGCAGGAGCTGCTCTGGAAGCTGTGCTGCAGGCTGGGGCTTGACAGCTTCAGCCAAAACCAGCTCTTTATCAGCAGGAGAACTGCCCTCCTGTTTTAGTTTAGCAGCTAATTCCTTACAGCTTTTGGAAGAGGAAGAGAAAATATACTGGAAAGCTTAAAAACAAATGATGTAAACTCCGAAGGGAGCGAGGTTGGGACATATGCAATGTATCGCCCAGACACCGAGCTGGAAACTTATGCAGAGCCCATAAAGTGCACTTGGAGAGCTTCTCTGCAAACAGGCCACACTCACCAGCTCCTGTCCAACCAGCTGCAACTCTTTGAGGAAGGCAGAAGCAATACGTGGGAACACTTTCACTGAACAGGCACAAACCTGCCCTTTTCCTCCCCTTTCCCCCCCAGTCTGAACAGCAACTGTAAATAGATCCATTTTCTCTGCTCCTTCACGAAAGAGCCAGACAGCCACAACGACTTAAGTGCAGACTCTCAAAATCCAGGCATTTCACAGACACTTGGGAATTGTCTCTGCAGCTCTTTCACAAGTTACAGTCAAGGACACTTAGCAGTGACAGCGTCACCGAACCGCCGCAGTCTCAGCAAGAAAGGTCCAGCAGCATCTCTGAGCAAGTGCTTTACAAAAACGGGTCAGGTACAAAACCAGTGAGAGGTGAAGGAACCTTGTCAGCCTTTGAATTTGATTTGAGAAGCTGCCAAAGTGTAAATAGCAACAGTCACTAACGAGGTCCTGATTCTGCCATCACCAAACTCCCAAATTTCCATTAACTAAGCCCTAGGATTTAAGAGGAGGGAGGGGGGTGGGGTGTGTGTATGTGTGTCTTGGCATGTATAAGATTACATGTAGTGTCATGAGTGTAAAATACACCCCAAGCAATGAGAATATTAATGAGTGTCTTATTAATCCAATTCTCTTTAATATTTTGCTACAAATTAGATTAGTCCTTTTCTATCCCGAGAGAGTCAGACTCTCCCCCTTTGGTTCTAGTACATCTGGTGTGTGTTGGGCCAGCACTGAGGGTCATTAACACAGACTGACACAGGTGCTGGGGGTGTTCTCAGTGTTTTGACAGGAGAAAAACAAGGGTTATGCATAGAAATGTTTGTAGTGTCAAGGCCTCAGACTAAATTCTTTGGAGCAGGAACTGTCCTCTGCCTTATCCTTGTGCAGGAGCCAGACGTGGTCATCCCACTTGGCAGCTTTTGTCAGCCCCTAATAAGATCAGTACGATGTTTGCTCCCATTTTTCTCGAAAACAAAGGCTGGACAGACATTTTTCCAATCTGTCATTTAACACGTACCTCAAATATTTACAGAGAAAAAGGCTCCTGGCTCCTGAGAACAGAATTAACTCGCTTGCAACCAAAACCCCTCCCAGTTCCATATTAACAAGTGTGAGAGTATGTCCTGAATCCCAGCCCTGGGCTGTGAGTTCAGCCTGACACATCTGTAAATGATCTGCAGCAGCAGGATCAGACCCAGAGGATCAGACTTGGAAGGGGCGGCAGCATCCGCAGGCTGCAAACACAACCCGAGCCTCTCTCAGGGCACTGGAGACAGCACTGCTCCAGCAGCAGGAAACAGGCAAAGGCAGCTTGGAAAGGACCCAGGAAAAACCAGTGTTCACTTCGAAGACAGAGCTCCAGGTCTGCAAGGAGCTGATACAAAAATATGCCAGGGATGAGGGAGCTTCCAGGTGCTCCTGTAGGTGCCCCGGGCTGGGAATGCAGGCAGTGCCTCCAAAAACAGGGAGCTGAAAAAGGCCATGCAGCCCTTGGTGTCTCAGGGGAAACCTGCACAGAGGTGCTCTGCTCCCAGCCCTGTCTCCACCCAGAGCTCCTGCACTCCCAGCACCAGCACCACGTGTGTCGGTGCTTTTGCAGGAAAGGAGATGGAGGGAAAAAAAAGCCCAATTACTATTTGACTCACAAAATCACAAGAGTGAGCACAACAGAGAGGCCTGAAGAGATACTTTTGGTACAAGAATGTTGCAGTGGGCAAGGGGCAGACACCCTCAGGCTCAAGGCTCCCCCCAGCCCAAGAGCAGGGAGCTGGGACCAGTTTTGGAGAAGACACAGCCATGGATGTGAGGGAGAGGTAGGGTGAGGCTGGGACACATCACCAATTCATTCCCTTTATAGCACTGGCCTGACAAGACAGGCTCAAAGCTTCCTCCTCAGGAGGAATGTACAGAGAAATGTCACACACCCCCTCCACTCCCAAAACCCCCAGGAAGTTTCAGAAGTGCCATAATCCACAAAGGACACAAGGTGAATCTCATCCTGAGAAATCCTTCTGCTGTTTCTGGGAAAAAAAACACCTTTGCTGCAAACCCAGGGCTTACCTGAGGGGACAGGGAAGGTCATAAATAGCTTGAGCTTCTCCCAAAACACATTTGAGGAAAGGCAAAGAATTACCTCAAGGGTCAGCAAAAAACAGTCCTTTTTAAACACTGTAAACATGCAGGGTGGCACAGTGCCTGCCCCAGTTGCCCCGGCTTGATTCTCAAGACGTTGCCTCAGCTTCCAAGCTGAAAGTCTTCTTGTGCTGGGAACAGCTCTGTTTTCCCATCCCTCTGTCCTTAGCTGGCAGCTCCATCACAAACCACTGCTGGCTCTGTCCCTTTGGCCATGAAGCTCATTGTCCAGTAATCTGTGCTGACATAACCTTTGGGAGAGGCAACAGAGAGGCCATATTAGATGAGTCCATCCTTAACTGACTGCTCCCATTTCCCAAAAAGGGATGAATGCATCCTGGAGCTTTTTGGAGAGGCACTTCCCTCAGGGAACACTGTCCATCATGTCTTGTGTAGCCTACATTGCTCAGTTTGGACACTGAGCATCTCATGGTGTCCCACTGTTTGTGGTCCAGGTGCCAATTCCCAGTCCAGAAAGATCACCCTCAGTACTGTGACAAGCAGGCACACACCAGTTTGGGAGTGACAATAGCACTGACCAGTTTGGGAGTGACCAACAGCACTGACCAGTTTGGAGGTGACAATGGCACACACCAATTTGAAGATGGTAATGGCACACACCAGTCTGGAGGTGGCAATGGCACACACCAGTTTGGGAGTGACAACAACACTGACCAGTTTGGAGGTGGCAATGGCACACACCAGTTTGGGAGTGACAACAACACTGACCAGTTTGGAGGTGGCAATGGCACACACCAGTTTGGAGATGGCAATGGCACACACCAGTCTGGAGGTGACAATGGCACACACCAGTTTGGAGGTGACAGTGACACAAACCACTGTCCCAGGTCTCAGAAAAGCCCCAGCTGGGAGCAGCCTCCTGATTCCAAGGGATCCCCCAGTCCCTGCACTCCGCAGCTCCAGTACTCACCCAAATCCCCAGCTTCCAGCTCCACTTTGAACGTCTCACAGTGTCCTCTGCACGTGTCCAGAGGTGCCACACTCAGGGTGAGCTGCCCACTTCCAACAGCAAAAAGGCTGTGCAGGCTGTAGCTCTGGGATGAGAGGACAGGATCTCAAAAGCCTGGCCAAGCTTCCCTTGGGTCTGTCTGGCCAAAGGAGGGGCAGTCACTGCCCTGCAGGCAGGTGAGACAGAGCAAACAACAGATTTGCTGCTCCTCCAGTTGCCAGCACATTACAGAGTCACGGAATCAGGGCTGAGGGGGCTGCTGCAGGCAGGGGCTCTCCTCCCCTCCAAGGCAAGGCAGGCCCTGCACAGCCCCAAAACCCACAAGAAAACAGGGGAGGAGATCAGGCCAGAAGGCTGAAGGGTCACTGTCTTCAGTGAAACATCTCCATGGGCAGGTATCTTGCAATGGGTGGGAATTACTGCCAGGAACAACTCCTAAAATGCAACTCTTAAATGAATTTGGCATAACTGTTCCCAAAAAGAACATCCTCTCACCCAGCTACAGAGCAAGGCCAGGATATAAATGTGAACAGAGCTGGGATCCCACATGGACATCCCTGCCCATGGCAGGGAGGGGTGAAATGAGATGATCCTTAATGTCTCTTCCAACCCCAAGAATTCTGAGATTCATTCTCTGATTCCATGACAACCCCAACTGCTGCGATGGGCACAGGGCACCTCCTGCCCAAAACTGGACACAACTGCTGGGAGGCAGAGCCACTCTGAGGTGCCACTTCACATAGGGATGGACAGAACTGATACAACCCTAAACTATGCTCCTTTTCAGGACTGTATCAGCTGGAAATGCCCTGCAAATCCCATAAAGACTTGAAGCTGCTGGAAGACAACCCAGAGACAGGAAAACAATGTCTCTGGAATAAATTTCTCACCTTATTCCCCAAATCTGGATGGTGGATAAGGAAGCAGCTCTCCAGGGACACTGTCTTGGGGAAGGATTGCCAAGAGGATTTGGGGAGAAATTCCTGCAGAATCAGAGATTTGTTCCTAAACAGAGCAAACCAACTCATATTAAAGAAATGTCACACAATGATAATGTTTGCATTTAAAAGACACTTTCCAGACAAAATTCTTCACAAACATTCATGCTTGATAAAAGCACCATAGACTAGTCCCAGGAACTGGGAGCAAAATTTCACCTCTCAGCCTCTAAACCTGCACTCCTTTCTATCTTCTTCTTTGTTCCTGCAGCAAAACCATGTGAACAGGGAACAAACAGATCCTGATGGATGGTTAGTTTTTTTCTCTTCTTCCCTTTAAATGATCTGAGTCACTGACTGGATGCATTAATTACAAAAGATGCAGAGAGGTGGCATTATACACAACCATAACTGAAACCACATGGCAAGGCCAGGGGGATCCAAGCTTGTTCTCTAGACCAGAAAATGTAACTGGAAAAGGCAGGGTGGGGCTTGTTATTCCTGGCATGATTAATACTTCTGTACCCTGACCATCCCTATACCTTAGAGCCTAAGAGAGCTCTGAGTTGTTCATGTCTTGTGGCCACACTAAAGGCTTTGGCAAAAAGCTTTTGGTTAAGAGGGGGAAGGATTGGAATTGGCCATTTTTTCTGCATGAGACGAAATACAATTTGCAGGATCCCCTGTCTTTCTGTTACTTCTCAGTGTAGCAGAAGTCCTGGAATCTCTTCTCACTCAGTGCTGGTGGTGTGGGATTCCCCCCTGAGCAGACAGGGGTGACTAGAAATGTGAATCAGCTGCCTCAGGTGATCAAACCACAGCCCAGACAATTAATGTACAGCCTGAAAAACAGGACTGAGCAGTCACTGGGATATTTCTGTCTTGTAAGGGAAGCAATACCTGAAGTCCAAGCCACAACACTCCATTTTTAGAGCAGGAGTCTTGGTACACATCAGGGCCAGGCAGCAGAGAGAAGCCTGAAAGCCACTCCTGTTCTCCTTCCCTGCAGCTACAGTGGAGTTTGCAAGCACTGGAGGTTCACACAGGCAGAGCTGTGCCCATCTCTCCCATGTTTGACTCACCAGCGAAATGGGCAGCTCCACAATTCAGCTGAATTGTCTTCTGTTATAACCTCTGCCAGTTCTGGATCCTGGGACTGGAAATGCTTCAACTCCTCAGAGGAGAAATGCTGCCCTGTCTTAAAGGACACGAAACAAAGATCAAAGCTGTGCCCCCAGGGTTCCTCCCACTTCCCTCCTCCCAAAGAACATCCAAGATTGCAAAGTTTCCAAATACAATGACAATTAGTCAAAGGAGTCAACTCTCACCCCTCCATCTTTATACTGGGGTGAAATTTCTTCTTAGATATTCTGTTCTACCTCAACCAGAAGTTTGAGTTTGAGGGTGAGCAGAGGTCTTTGGCTGGGGCTGCTCAAGGGTTTGCACCAATCACCCAGCCTTACAAATCCATGCATTACCTTGATTAGAAAAGGCTGATGCCTCTGGAACTTCTTTGCTAGTTCTCCCAAGTCTGTCAATATCTGAAGGCTTTTCACAGCAGAACAGATTGTGCAGTTTGCAGGAAGTGCAGAAGTGTTCTGTCTGCAACCTGCTGCCCACCAGTCTTGGCATCCTTGGGAAGAAACAAGAGAAACGTGTTTAATTAAGACCAAAAATGAAATGGAAAGCAGAAAAACTCTGTGACAAATTCATTATCCTTAACAGGAAACACTGAGATTTCTTATAGTTTCTGATGGCTGTAGTTAACTCAAAGTTTCACTGGGCAGGGAACTCAAGAGATTGTTTCCAGCACATTTTGGAGATATGGCTGAAGGTTGTGAGAAATGGGAGAGCTCCAGGGAAATCCCACTTCTCTGTCCACAAGGCATACAGGCTAAACTACTCTTTCATCATCAACAGAAGGATGACAACCATCACATGTAGTGCAATTAAACTGAAGCAAGTCCACAAGGAAAAGACCAACCCAATGAGTTATCAAGGAAATAACACCCAGGAGACCAAAAAAAAAAAGAATAGCTGGTGCCATGAACCCTGCTAGGAAATATCTGGAATCACCATCCTCCCCTTTCCCTCTGTGTTAATTAAGAACTACTTTGTCCCAGGCAATGTTTGCCCAGTTTGCAGAAGGTGTCAAGGAATGTGGGATTTCACCAAGACTTCTGCTGCTGTTTTTACTCATTCCATGCATTGAGTTGAAGATGAAACAGGGAGAAAAGTCCCACCATGAGGAACCCCTGGACCACAGCTACATCCATTTTAAATTCCAGAAATCACTGTTACACCACAATCAGCTGAACTGGCCTACAATGAACACTGTGTGTGTTTACATCTTCAAAAATTCAATTTTCACATGAAAGCACAACTTGATGGCTATATCCTGCCTCCCTTCTCCAACTTAACAGCCCTCCCAGCACAGAAAATAAGGAAGCATTAAGAGAAGGGACATGTTGCAGCACAGAACGAGCAGGACAATGAACACCCCACATGTTTCTATGCTAAAGACGTGCCGGAGCAGCCACCACACTAAGAATATCCTGAGTTGGACCCACAAAGTCTTCCAGTCCAACTCCTGGCCCTGCACAGACACCCCAACAACCCCATCCTGTCCCTGAGAGTGTTGTCCAAACACTCCTGGAGCTCTGGTAGCCTCGGGCTGTGCCCACTGCCCTGGGGAGCCTGGTCAGTGCCCACCACCCTGTGGGGGAAGAACCTTTTCCTGAGATCCAACCTAACCCTCCCCTGACAAAACTTTTGTATCTGGAGGTACAAACGGGAAAGCTTCATGGAAGTTCCACTTCAAACCCCCATTTTGTGGCAGCAACAGCTCTGGTTCTGCAGCTTTAATCCCATGGGAGATGTTTAACTTGGGATGTGGCAGCAAACCCATCCCAGCTCCTGCTCTGTCAGGGTGGGTTAGGAAAAACCCAGGGCCTGGCACACATCTCACATGAACATGCAGAGATGTGTTCTCACAACAGGCCCACCCTTCCCATGTGGCCTGGGCACTGCTGCAAACTCAGGAAATGGAGGGGATGGGAAAGGGGAGAAAAGAGTGAAGTCTGTCTGAAAAATAAAGTTGGGAAATGAGGATGCAGAGCAGCTTTTTGAGGGGAAAAAAAGACCTGGCACAACCTGCCTGTTGCTGCCATCAGCACTTCCAGCCACACTCAGGCTCCAACATGTGGGAAATAATGGATGAACAGCACTTTATAGGAGAGCTCTTGTTTTATTTTCCCCTCTGACATCTGCAACAGGCAATAAGGAATGTTACAGAGGATTTAGGTTCATTGGGACATGACAACAAGGAGAAGATCAGGATTCATTTTGCTTCTTTCTTGCTGAATATTTCCAGCCAACTCCCAAATGCTGCATTTCCCACCCTACTGCTGGGATATGGACTGAAAGGGATCAGGATAGAATTCCTAGTCTTTCTGCAAGATCCATCTACACTGCTTTGAGGGAAAGGGGAAAAAAAGGCAAAACAAAGTGTAAAATCCTTCTTGCAAGCAGAAATCCCACTCCCATGAGAAAATGCTCCAACGCACTTTCCCTCCCTGCTCACAAGAGAAAAAAGCAAATCTTTGTTCCACTGCCTGCAGAAAGCTTCAATTTTACAACAACAAAAAACCTCAACTCACAAAAAACAGCTGGTCAGTGACAGGAAACAAAAGGCTGAAAGATCTCACCAGAGAAAGGGCAGTTGCCACGAAGAGAACAAGAAAACAGATCTTGTGGTCTGTCATCAGATGGGGAGTACCAGGACTATATTTTCTCTCTGGGCAAAAGTCAGAAACCTCATCCCAGGGCATTAAGTACAGTTGTCCCCAGATTTTCTCTCTGGGCTCAGGGCAGTACCCCATGGAATGGGATGCTAATCAGCTTGACAGTACAGAGCTTGATTCCCCTTTTGAGCCAGGCTGGATATTTGCATTCTCAATTGCTCGATTCAGGAGGTGATTTCTTTTCCCCATGAATAACCGAGCACGGTTGAGATGCATTTCAAATGCTGCAAGTGGGGTTGTGGGATTTTTTTTTTTTGGTAATTAATCTTTTAGATTTATTGTGGAGGGTGTTAGTCTGTGCACCAGCATGTGTGTGACTGGCATGACAAGTACGGGCAGAGCCTGCCCTTCCCAGGGAGGGCGGGAGGAGAGACAGAGGAGCCAACACGAGCTGCACACTGGGGACCAAGGCAGGGTTTTACCCAGGATGCTTCTGTTCTCCTCTCACCCTCCCTGCATTCCTTTCACATTATGACTCTCCCCAGACACCCTGGGGGGCTGTTTTGGTGGAGGTCAGTGTGCTGTCTGTCTGTCTGCTCGGGGATGCAATGGAAGATGGACTCTTCACCCAGCACAGGCATCACTCGCCGGTCCCATCCACTCCCATCCAAGGTGCTGGGTGTGGGCAGCCATCCCTGTGGTGTTTGGGTGCAGGAGAGCAGCTGTTCCACTGAGCTGTGCATTGTGGCTGCTCCCAACCAACCTCTGCTCCCCTTTCTGTCGGGCAGCCTTCACTCTGTCAGTAGAAAATCCCTTTCCCATCGGCCATAACCACCTATTATTCCCTTTTATGTGTTCTTACTTCTCCAAAACAAGAGTTGTCTTCTCTCTCTGTCAGCTCCTGACAGCACAGCCAGGGCTGGGATTTCCAGCTGCTCACACAGCACAGACCAAGAGATAACAACTCTCCCTTGAAACACATCTATGATTAATGCTACAAGGAGTTTATGACTCTACTTTCCACTATGCAGAAAAATAATTTACAACTCAACATCAATTTAAAATGAGTACCCCGCCCTTCTTGGCTGTTTCCACAGAGGATCTCCCAACTTTCTGGCTGTCCCCAGCACTACCAAGGGGTGTGAGTGCACAGCCCCAGAGATGCTGGGTGTGGACGAGCAGATTGAAAGCTCAGAGGTGACTGAGAAGACCTGGCCCTGCTTCTGCCCATTGCAGCAAAGCAAATTAACTTATGGAAACTTGCCCACATGGACGTGGGAGCAGGATCTCAGCAAGCCCTGCTCTCTTCAGAGACCATATGGAGGGCGCAGGATCAGCCTGTCAGTGCAGCAGGTTCAAAGGGAACCTTTTGTGTCTTTTTGTTCCTGCAGGACACGGAGCCAAGGGCTGCTCCTGACCCAAACAGAGTGCTGAAAACACAAAACCTCCTGTGTGTAGAACTGCAGGTGCTGAGGCAGCTTGCTGGCTCCTCACCAAGCTGCTTTCCTCCCCAGCACTCAGGACTGCAAGTCTGGAACAATCTCCAGCAGGCAAATGACAGCCAGGTCTGCACAGGGAATTCTGATCCTGGGAAAGAAGATTCCCCCAGGATTTCACAGTGTCCCCAGGTGTTGTGTCTGTAGGGGCTGTTGCTGCCATCACCCATGGTAACTCCAAGCTGGTTGGTGCTCTAAGCACCTCCAAAGCTTGGTACTAAATCCCTGATTCCTCTTTCTGAGGATGAGACTACTCCCCAGTCCCACCACACACCTCACCAGGGACCAGTGCTGAGTATTCCATCAGCTTCACCAAGCCTTGGATGAACTCAGGGCTCCCAAGAATGGCTGTGAACTGAGTATTACCCAGATATTTCTGTGTCCTTTCTTGTAGGTCCACTGTACAAGCCTGGCTGTTTCATTAAAAGGTGATTCTGCCCCTTTGCCCTGCTCAGGTGAGACCTCACCTGCAGAGCTGCCTCTAGCTCTGAGTCCAACATCAGAAAGATGTGGAGCTGCTGGAGGAGTCCAGAGGAGGCCCCAGAGATGCTCCAAGGGCTGGAGCATCTCTGCTCTGGAGACAGGCTGGGAGAGCTGGGGTGTTCAGCCTGGAGAAGAGGCTTCAGAGAGACCTGAGAGCCCCTTCCAGCACCTAAAGGAGCTCCAGGAGAGCTGGAGAGGGACTTTAGACAAGGGTCTGGAGGGACAGGACAAAGGAGAATGGCTTCCCACTGACTGAAGGCAGGGTTAGATGGGATATTGGGAAGCAATCCTTCCCTGTGAGGGTGCTCAGGCCCTGGCACAGGTTGGGCAGAGAAGCTGTGGCTGCTCCATCCCTGGAAGTGTCCAAGGCCAGGCTGGACAGGGCTTGGAGCAGCCTGGGCTGGTGGAAGGTGTCCCTGCCCATGGCAGGAGGTGGAAGGGGATGAGCTTTAAGGTCCCTCCCAACCCAAATCATCCCATGATTCTACGCTGAAGGGACCCACGAGATCCCTCAGTGCTCTGACATCCAATTCCTACCACCACAGAAGGGCTGCACCTCTCCCTGCAGTTGAACATCTCCTGCTTCCAGATGCTGGATTTTACAGTGCTGCTTTCCATTACTTGAGGGGCAGGAATTTGCAAGGTCCAGCCTTTAACCTTAGAATGAAATTGCAGCTCATAACATACTGTTACTGCTTTGACAGCCAAAGAAGGTACAGGGCAGGTTGCTCTTGCTCCTGAGCTCTGAGCAGCCACTTGCTGCCTTGGGACCACTGCAGACTCACAGATATCCCTTGAGTAAATAGCTTGTACCTTCTGCTATGCCACTACAGCAAGATACACTCCATATTTATCACCACATCCCCCTTCCCAAATTTTATAGAAAGATAAAACTTTAAAACACTCAAAGCAATTTAGACATCAATTCATGACCACAATCTATGACATGGGTAATTCCCATCATTCTCACTTTACAGATGTAGAAATTCCAAGCTCTGCAGTTACCATGTGGCACAGTCTGGAAGAGGCATTTGGAGCACTTTGTTGCCTAAGCAATGTTTCTCAAACTCCACCTTGCTGAAGTTCTTCACTAGGCTAAAAATTAATTTGATCATTTATAATGTCATGTCACAGTCAGGCTGAACTGATGGGTTCTTAAGTAAGTCAGGCAGGAAACATAAGGATTATTAATTACAGCCTGGGAGTGCTGATTAAGGACTGCATCACAGTGGGGGTTTAAATATATACTACAAAGAGTGTCTCTGTCCAGCATAAGATCCTCACCCCTTCCTCATATTGACCTTTTATTGTAGCTCTGAGCATATTGAATATATTTATACCAGGAGAAAAAAAAAAGCACCTCCCAATTTGGTTCGTGGCATTTTTAGGAACAGCCAGGAACAAAATAACAGCTACAAATAAACCCATCAAGGAATCTTTATTGTTGTCCTGGGTACAAAGTCAACATCTCGAAGAACTCCTCATTCATCTCACTAATGGGTAAGGGCTGCTCCAACAGCTCAGGGATGATTAGTCAGTCTCGAGCAGAGCATAAAAATGATTTTGATCCAACGAGACATTGTGAAATCAAGTCTGCTGAGCCAAGCCCAAGAGGAATTCACAGTCCACTGGGGCAAAAGAGTGTTATTTCCAGGAGAAATCTGCACCTACCAATCTAGAAAATGGAAGGCAGGGACCAAGCTGTCAGGAAAGAATCCAAAGTCCACTCCAGCTGCACCTCTGGTTACCTGCCCCAGACAGCTTGTGCTGCATGAACAATCTGCCTTGCAGGAACAGCTTGTGAAACAAATCCCTCCCAGCTGCTGTCACCTGCCTGCTGGTGGCTTCAGCCTGTGAAAGGTTTGACATGAGTGTGTCACAAAAGGCCACTAAATGCCTCTGCAACAAGCCATCCATGGCAAATGCTCTTTCCAGGGAAGCAAATCCAAAATGAGAATTCACTTGCTCTGTGATTGTGAAAACAAGAAATCCTGGAGGCATCACAATATCGAAGCAAAAGGAAGAGTTTTTCATGTTCCACAGTGATTTGGAGTTAGTTTACTGCCAGCAAATCCAAGTAAACAGTGCACTGGGCTGAACAGGGGCCAAAGTAATGCTGTGCATGAACAGCCTGGCACTGCCCTGCCCTGCAAAGTCAGCCTTTTTATCCCCCTTTGAACGAGCCAACACATGTCTGTTGGTCTCTCAGGTTATATCACAAAAGGGCTGTTTACACACACACAAGAGCAGCTAAACTGGCAGCTGTGCAGGGGTGGGAGGGAGCCCTGCACAGAGCTGTGACCCACAACCACCTCCAAATGCTCCAGCCCCTGGAGTGGGTGCACGAGAACATGCAAAAAAACAAGAGCAAAAACCAGCTTGACTTTGCTTAGGGAAAAACAAACATCCTTTGTGAGCAAAAGGAAAGAGCCACGCTGAAGGCAACGAGTTAGAAAGCAGATCCTGCCTTACCTCCCAGGCAGATTGTTGTGCAAGCCTTCATTTAGAGCAGGCCCATGTTCCTTGGGCTCAGACACCCCTGGACCCCACGGGTCAGACACAGCGTGGGCTGCACAGCCCATGGGGAAAGGCTGGCTGGAGACCTGGAAGCTCATCCCACACTGCACTCAAGGAGCAGAAAGGCCATCCCTGTGCAAGCCAAGCATGCTGGATGCTCCCCTTCTGCACAGAGCTGTGCCAAGGATAAACACACTTCAAGGCTACAGTAAGAGGAGTGAAAGGAAATGTGTTTGGCCTCTCTCAGGCTGCCTGCAAAGGGTTAAGATCAGAGAGAAGACAGGAGCTGGCCAGGTGCCAAGGCAAGCCTCCAGCTAAACCCAAGGTGGCCAGCCAAGAGGCAGAGGCTGCTGCCCTCTCCCAGTAACCAGCTGCTGTCCTCCCCCAGTAACCCAGCCTGCTGTGACCCGTGCCCACAAACAGCTCTGGCACCCAGCAGGCCCTGGGATGTGACAGTGACAGGCCATTACAAGGTGCTGCTGAACACTGCTCCTCCAGCTGGGTTCCTTGCTCTGAAATAATTATGTCTAAACCCCACAGGCAAGATTTTAGCCCTAGTGGTCTACGCAAAAAGGAGTATTTAACACATGGAGTGTGCTGGGGGCAACTTGCACAGCATCCCTTTTCCAGCACTGATTCCAGGTGGGCTGAGCAGCTTCTGAGCCAGTTGGTTCTGAGCTGTGCAGGATGAGTGTGGCCAGGGCTGGGTCTCACTATTAGAAGCAAATCTGGATTTTCCTCGAGGTCATTACAACCCCCTGCTATCAGTACAATGTGCAAGTTGTCCCATTGTTGGACCACAGCCTGTTCCCCACGGACAGACCTGCCCTGCTGAGGCTTCTGAGCTGCAAGGACTGAACTTACTCTGAGCAGACACAGGAGTTAAGGTGAGAGCAGCTGAATGCTCTGCTCATCACAGCACTGTGAGGCTGGCAGGGAGCAGTTACCAACCAGCTGACATCAAAATTCATAGTTAGGTGTTAATAAAGCTACAAGGGTGACAGCTGTGAAGGGAAGAACCACTGAAAATCAAGTAGACTGACCATCACTGTGATTTTAAAACTTCTCTTAAAAGAGAAAACTCCTTTTCATTTGGCTTTGATTACTACAGACTTTGAGAGCTCATATAATTACTTCCTGATGCTTGTGGAGGAGAGGGAAGTACTTGTACCCCTACTCTGCACTAAAGAAGTGAAACACAGAGGGAGTAACTTGTCCAACCCAGCCTATGTCAGAGGACAGAAATGAATCCAGGTTACACAGATCCTACTTTCTCCTTGGAACAGATTAGATAGCTTTGAGTTAACCCAGGTGCCCATCAAAATCCACTGTGTTCCTTACACAGGGGTCTGTCTGACAACCCCTCACCTCCCTGGGGGTATGTGAAGCACTGATGCACCAAGAGAAGACCTGCAGGCCTGGAGCCAGTGTGACCCAGCACTGAGCCTTTCACAAGCTCTGCATAAAAACCAGCTCGGGAAGAGCAAATGCAAACCACATTTCCACAGATCTTTTCCCCAGCTGAAGGGATCTTGCCCTGGGAAAACAGCTGAAAGAGAAGCACAGATGCCAAACCCAAGGGTCTAAGAGACAGCTTTGAAGAAACAAAGGGTGGGAACACTGGGTTTAATATGGGAATTGATCTGGGGGAGAAAGCCAGCGAGCAACAGAGCACAGAGAGAGGCAAAAAGGAAATTTACTTTGGACTTAATCCTACAAACTTAATGCAAGGGAGCTCTGTGGATGCTGCTTCTCACCTCAGCTGCTCAAAGGTCCACCCACAGCCATCGACAGACAGGCAGCCCTTGTCACCCACAGCACGGCTCCCAGGCAAAGGGACAAGGATGGAGGTCAGCTCACCACGAGCAGGAGGGAGAAGGGAGCATATCCTGCACTGCTGCTCCTCCCAAAGCCTCATCACCTCTCTGCTGTGGGGCTCTTGGGGGAAACCGAGCAACTGAGCTGCCCTTGTTCTGCAACACAAACCTGGCTGCTCAGCCCACACCTCCCAGGGGACTGGGCTCCAACCTCAAAACAGGACACAGGAAAGCTGCCCCACAGCTCAGAAGGAGCAGCACATCCCAGGCTGGAGCCCCACAAGGAAGGAACCAGAGCATTGGTGCGCCCACGCTCGTGTCCGCACGGGGGAACTCTGCCAGCGCTGCCGGTGGGCCAAGGCAGCCTCCAAATGACAACAGGTGGCTTCCAACAGGAACAGCCCCAGCTGGATTTGAACTGGTGCCCGAGCACAGAAAGCTGCAAGTTTCATCCTCAGCCCCCTCAACATTTTCATCAACTGGGATGAAAGGAAAGGAAGAGCAGTCTGTACTCAGAGTCCCTTCATTAGAGGTTTCCTCTGCTGCTCAGTCTCCCTGCAGAGAGCAAATGTGCATTTTAGGGAAGAGAAGACTGAGAAGGGATCTCATTAATGCACATAAATACCTCCAAGGGGTACCAAGAAGATGGTGCCAGCCTCTTTTTGGTGGTGCCCAGCGACAGGACGAGGAGCAAAGGCCATAAAGTAAAACACAAGTTTCACCACAACATGAAGAACTTCTTTCCATGGAGATGGCAGAGCACTGGGACAGCTGCCCAGGGAGGGCATGGGGTCTCCCTCACTGCAGACATTCCAAACTCACCTGGACACATTCCTGTCTCACCTGCTCCAGGTGACCCTGCCTGGGTGATCTCCAGAGGTCCCTTCCAACCCCTACTATTCTGGGATTCTCTGATCAGAGAAAATCAGGCCTGCCTGCAAGACCTCCCAGCAACAAACAGGATGACAAGATGCAGCTTTACCCCTTCCCTTCAGTAGACCACAAGGCCAAAAAATTAGGCGCAAAATAATCCAAATGTGCACAAGGCAGGGCTGAAAGAGGTTATTAGACCACTCAGCCCCACGCCATGGAACTCCCCCTTCCAGCTCCCTGCTGGATGGCTTCACCAGTGTCCTCTCAGCAGCAAGCTGTGAAGGTGACACCAGTGTCACTGGGCCAGCCCTAGTGGCTGCAGCTGCCTGCTGGGAAGCCAGGACACGAGGGATTCCCACAGGAACCCTGCCAAGGTTCAGGCTGGGTGCTGCACTCTCCTGTTCAAAGAGACAGGGTCTTGTCCAGTCCCTTTTGGTGAGGCAGGATCAAAGTCATCCCAGTCACCCCTCACCAATCTGTTAATTGGAACATGCTGTGGCTTGCACCACAACCTAATACTGTGGAAAAACAAGAGTGGGAACTGCCTCATTCCCGTGTCCTCTCTCCTTCTTTCCCTGGAACTGGCTTGCTGCCCACCCTATTGCTCACCACTGCTGCAGACTTCCAGGAGTCAGGATGGCAGGAGGGATTTTATTTGCATTTAAACAACATCACATCCTTCCTCTCCATCCACTCTTCCTTCTTCCCCTGCTCCTTTTGGTGTTTCCCAATCTTCTCACCATTCAGCTTGTTTTCCCAAAGGTAGCCAAGAATTGCTCCTGCTCTTATTTACCTTCACAAGAAGATGCTTCTGATTTCAGGCAGCTCTTGTCCTACACATCTTTTGCTGTCCCAGGGAACCTCCCTGGGCTCTCCTCAAACCAACCCTGTGGTAACTGAAGGAAGGACCTTTAAACTTTCTGGACAAAATCTGACTGAACAAGTATCATGGAATCACCAAATGGGTTGGGTTGGAAGAGACCTTAAAGGTCATTCCATTCCACCCCCTGTCACGAGCAGGGACACCTTCCACTAGCCCACGTTGCTCCAAACCCTGTCCAACCTGGCCTTGGACACTTCCAGGGCTGGGGGAGCCACAGTTTCTCAGCCCAACCTGTGCCAGGGCCTCCCCACCTTCACAGCAAAGAATTTCTTCCTAATATCCCATTTAAACTTGTTCTCCATCAGCTTAGGGCCATTCCCCCTTGTCCTGTCACTCCATCTCCCTGTGAAAAGTGAAACAAGCACTAAAGTTCCCACTGGTTTCCATGTCCATACAGGAACAGGGAAGTGGCAAAACTGCAATGCAGTAGATAAGCAGGCTCCTAATGCCAGGTGCTTATCAGAGCCACCTCCTCACCTTTGTTTTTCATTCCCAGAGAGATCCTGGTGTACAAGGAAGGAGAGGAACAATGGGGGATACCCTGTCCCACCCATACAGACCCCAGCCAACAGAAATCCCACGTCAGTGGAAGACAGGGAGTCACGCAGAGAATACAGACCAGAGGGAGGCACACAGAGAACCCAGAATGGTGCTGGCATTTCAGGGAGCCCTTTTTAGCTCTGCCAGGAAGGTCAGAGCCAACAGACAACTCCAACACAATGAGGTGCCCCAGCTATATATAAACCCGTCGAGGGCACGGGTACAAGAGTTTGTTTTTACAGAGAGCCGACAGACCATCAACATTGTGCCACATCCCTGCTGCAAATAATTCCCAGCTTTATCATTACTGACAGTCTTTGTGTTTCAGCAGAGAGGCAGAGCTCAGGCTCACACCCATCTGCCAGGCTAAGTCAGTGGAAATGATTAACTGAGAACGAGCAATGCCCAGAGTTTTCCATTTCTATTATACCATTCTAGGAAAATCCATGATGTTCATCTGCTGTGATGGGATCACCTCATTAGGGAGCCCTTATCTGACTTCCTCACACACACACACTGCCCCTAATATTGCATTAACTCCTACAAACACCACAGCACTCAAGCCCCCAGACCTTTCCCAATATACCACTTGGCAAAAACTGCTTTTCCTTAAACCCAGGTCACACGTTGAGGTTTCTACACTTTGCTCAGATATCAAAATTTAGTTAAGAAACTGTTTTTGCATTACTCAGAAAAAGTAAGAAAAGGTGACATTTACCCAGCAAAGTTATCTCAATTCTGCTTCTCAGAACTGCAGAGATTTCTACAGGAAAGGGAACTCTTGAGAAAGAAAAAGCCTGAGGTGTTAAAAGCAAGGAAAAGGGAATGTGCAAGAACAAAATTATCAAGTTAGAAATAAAATATGCTTCAGCCCCAATGAAGACAGAACTCAGGATGCTATTTTTAAACACAGTGGTAGGAAAAGAGAAAACCACGATGCCAAGCCAGTAATTCATTTGTAATTTGGTGCCCTGGGTGTTATTTGGTGCCTCAAACGACTCATGTGGCTGGTATTTAAGTTGGTATTTCTTGCCAGGCTTATGCTACAGCAGAGAAATAATTTCCTTACTCTCCAGCATGTACTTCTTGGCAATGGGCAGAGGGAGCAGGCGGATGTGGCCCAGGAGGGAGCCCCAGGCCTGGGCTCTGGAGAGCGGAGCTTCAGGAGGCAGCGGGTTGTAGGGCTGGATCACGAAGTAAACAGTCAGCAGGACCAACCCCAGGGTGAGCAGGGCCTGGGAGGGAAAACAGGCACAGCATTAATGGTGCTGCAGGGAGCTGAGGTATCCCCAGAGCAGGACACACCTTCTGTCTGTGGTTGTGCACTGTGAGGTGAATACTCGTGGCTTTGCTGTGGCTCCTCCTTCAACTGCAATGCAATTTATGTACAGAGAATCATAGAATGGATTGGGTTGGAAAAGACCTCCAAGATCATCAAGTCCAACCCTTGGGCCAACTCCAGTCCCTTTACCAGATCATGGCACTCAGTGCCACGGCCAAGCTCACTTTAAAATCCTCCAGGGATGGGGAATCCACCCCCTCTCTGGGCTGCCCATTCCAATGCCTGAGCATTCTCTCTGCAAAGAATTTTTTTCTGATCTCCAACTTCAATTTCCCCTGGCAGAGCTTGAGCCTGTGCCCCCTTGTCCTGTTGCTGAGTGCCTGGGAGAGCTGAGCTGTCACTCAGTTTGATTATCAGAGCTGCCCATGGATGAAATTAAACAATGTCCAAACCCAAACCACACAACTCTGTTCCTATACTTTAGCACTGTAAATAATCCAGCATGAGATCAGTCAGGATTACCTACAGATAGTTCTGATTCCTCCCACCTAACCAAATAAAAGTTGGCACTCCTGCCATCCCTATTACACAAGGAAAACCCTGTGGCTTCTGCAAACATCCGTCAAGCCTCAAAACACTTGGGCAGAGTTGGCACCAGCTCCCTCCTCCATTCCAGAATCCCAAATAAGCCTTCAAGGGATGACATGACGCATTTCTCCCCCTGGCCAAAGTCAAACTGAATCAACAGCAAAAACAAGAACAGAAGCTGAAAGTTCAAATTTGCAGTTTCCTGTTCCCCTGCCTCGTTTTGCAGCTTTTTATAGGACATGAGGAAGAAAGCTTGGATTTTTTTCCAAATTGAAACCATTGCAATGGTGCTGGATAGATGACATTAAATATTACTGAATATTATGTCAGTGGGAAGGTTTTCATCCTTGCAGCAAACACCTGCTCTAGTGGAAGGTGTCCCTGCCCATAACAAGGGCTTGGAACTAGATGATCTTTAAGGTCCATTCCAACCCAAACCAGCCTGGGATTCTGTGATCTCAAACTTACCCAACAACAGCCTCTTTTCACCCACTTTGCATAACCTTTTACAGCACCTTTTAGTTAAGGTTTAGAAAACATTTTTTCTACCATCAAATAGGATGGCAACAGGTTTATTTTATAGACTAGAAGGACAATAAAGACAAGTAGAAGTTTGTGGCAGGGTCAGAAACAGAGCTGGGTTCATCATTCAACCCTGAACTTCGAGAATTTCCTTCCTCATATTTCCACTGAGGCTGCCAACACTGGGAAACTTTATCTGAAAAATCAAATAAAAATCTCATTATTTAATAATTTAATGGGAGAGGAAGGTGTTGACATGGTAAATTTTCAGCACACATGAGCAACTTAAAATCTTGGCCAGCTGTCTCCTGTTCTCAAACCAGCTCATGGCATGAAGGAAGGAAGCTACACTTCCCAGCTTTTTAAATAAAGATCTTGGAAAGCTGATCAAGAAAATGCAGTGGTAAATAAAAGGCTTAGGTGCAAAAGGAGGACTCTGACCCTCCAATGACGTGTACATGCAGAGAAGACACCTTACCTTGTAGAGAGCCACTAAAAGAGGGTACCGTGGGGGGCCCCTTTGGGGTTCATTCCTTTCCAAGAGCTGCTTGATGAACTTCTCAATGGCTTTTTCTGACATGCCACACTGGTGGCCAGTCTGCCTCACCAGGTCAATGGTCTCTGAGAGCTTGTCATAGATGCTGAGCTCATTGGCCGAAAGCTCCATGGTCTCTGCCGAGAAACCCCTGGGGAGAGATTTGGTGTGTTAACAGAAATCCCCCTGGATCCACAGGAATCGCAGGAACATGGCAATGCCCAGGGATCCCAGGAAGACAGCAATGCCCAGGGATCCCAGGAAGACAGCAATGCCCAGGGATCCCAGGAA
>VWZD01001438.1:258125-309889 GCA_013396695.1 Sakesphorus luctuosus | reverse complement strand
ATCCCAGGAACACGGCAATGCCCGGGGATCCCAGGAAGACGGCAATGCCCAGGGATCCCAGGAACACGGCAATGCCCAAGAGAGCTGGAAGGCTTCCTCTGGAGCAAACCTGCTCCCAACCAACACCACAATGTTCAGCTGCAGCCCCAACAGTCTCTGCTGCTCCAGGATCTCCCACTGACTCAAAGTAGCCGTGAAATCACCCGACAAGAGCAGAACCGGCTGAGAGTCGCAGCCTATGTAAATGCACAAAGGCTCCCAGAAATCAATGAAACTCCATTTATTCATCTATTCCACTTGAATCCATCCCATAAAGCGATTGCTCACCCAGTACAAAAGCCGACAATACAAAGCTGATCATCACAGGCAGCAGCCAAGTTAAGCTCTGCTGTGCTATAATTTTAGTTGCTTATTTTAACCTGGATTTGTTTTCCTGAAATCCCCCGTCAGCAATAGGAACAGGACAGAGAAATGAGCAGGATGTGAGGGGCAAAGTTCAGGAGTTTACAATTTGTTTAAATTTTCGCAACCTAATGTTCAGGCCAACTGATTATTGAGTAATAACAACAACGTGATAGCAGCTGCTCTGCAGGCTACAAAGCTTCCACCTTCCCCTCCAAGTCTGCCTGCAGGTTGTCACAGGCAGAAATGCCTCAGAACTAAATATTTCAGCAAGAACATAGGTTTGTAAGAACACATCTATGAGCAAGAAACACTAAATGGCCAAAAAAAAAAGGAACATGTTCCTCTCCCACTCCCCCTCTACACAAAGGCCTTGCCTTACCAAGAGAAGCAGATGGGCTGAAGGAAAGATGAAAATAAAGGTAAAAGCTGCCAGTGAGAGAATCCAGTTGTTAGAGAATCCAGTTGTTAGAGAGATGTTTTGCCTTGGAAAAACATTGCTGGGGGAAGGGGAGCATCTGGGAGGTGTCACTTTGCCTCTTGTTTCTGAGCTGGGAAACTCTAATCTGGATCAAACTGGGACAACTGGGGAGACAGAGTTTAGCAAAGCACACCCTGAGGACCATCACATAAAAACATAAAAAGCACAATCAATACTCACAGCTGGAAATCAGGCCCCTGTCCTCCTTTTGCTCTAAAACTACCTGACCTCAGGAACCAGTTCATGCTGACAAGCCCTGTGTGAAAGTGCCACCTAAACTTGGGTTTGCTCAGCTGTAACTTGCCCTGGCTGCTCCCACAGCACCAATCAGCCATACAGGTATGGAAGGATATATCAAAAAATAAGATTCTCTGGTTAGGCAACCACACTTGAACTCTGATTTGCCTTTACAGCACTGGCCAACAGCTCCCCCCCTAAACCATGTGCTCCTACAAGTCAGAAATCAAGCAATGGCAATTTTAGTATCTTTTTTTCCCTGCTAGGATGTAGCTCCAAAAAAAACCTTCACAGAACTACCAGCTTCAGCCATTGCTCCTCTCCTCCCAGGATCAACTCCCTGTGCTGCTCTTGCACACTTGTTTATGTGGTCACATGGTGAATCAGATCAGGAAAATTTATCTGGCTGGAAAATAACCCTGATTTGTTTGGTCAGCAGCTGCTTAAGCATCCAACTCCAGCAGTTAAAGTCACATGTTCTATTAACACTAGTGTCAAATTTCTAGCCACAGCCTTACAAACACCAGGAGGTTAAAGTGCCAAATTAAAACCTAACCCCAAGAGCACAATGAGAACACACTGCACTACATTGCCCGGTTAATTAGCTCCTGGCCTTCTTTTACCAACATTCCTTGCGTTCCATGCAAATATTTGTCCCAGATCTTACCACCTGAGCAGCCCCATAAGAGAGCAAAGCTGCCCCCAAGCAGGTTGGATCAATAATATCTCATTATAGATTAAGTTCTCCAAGGCAGGGAGGGACCTTTTCTTCTCCTCTGTAAAGCACCTGCCACACACATGGTGACAAAAACAAGCCATTGCTTTACTACCTTTCATCCCTGCAATACCCTGATTCATGTCACAAGCAAGAGCCAGCACATCTGCAGGATATTAAATGCCCATTTTTCCTGATTAGTCCAGTTGCCTTGATACTGTAACTGCTGTGCTAAACGGTCTGAAAGGTTATCCAGTGTCCTCTGCCTCCGCAGTGCCAGAGCTTCCAGGTGTGATGCTGTCCTGTACCCAATTCCAGCAGATTCCTCAAGCCTCCCCTGCTTGTAGGATCTGCCTGGAAGCACTTACAACAATTATCCCCACAGAAACGCTGTCAAACACGGTGGTTTCCCCCTGTTCAAACCACACAAGAATCTTACTGTGATACAACACTGAGATGCATCCCAGTTCCCACCCCTCTACACTGACAATCCACTCTGAGCAAACACGTTTGCAGACAAGCCCTGCAAATCACAGCCACTAAAATAACACATACATACCCAACACAGCTGCTTGACAAAGCCAAAGGTAACTCAATCCTCAGCTAGGAAATAAGGCATTATGCTCCCACATTGTTGGGAGAGCAGATTAGGCCTTAAAAATCACGTATCAACCCATTATTTCCCTTCCTATCCCAATACAACAGACAAAACAACACCAGGCTGCTGTTCCCTCACACACACTGAGCACACCCCCTGAGACAGCCCTTTAAACGAGGAACCCATCTGGGATCCTGGTTTTTATGAACTCCACCACCCCAGGAGGAATAAGCAGCTCTCTCCACACACAGAAACAGCCATGGCTGGAAAGGTTTGCACCCAAACATCCCGTTCTGCCCTGGGTGTTGAGTCCAAGGCTTTGGCAGGTAAATATTTAGAGATAAACAGTGCTGAAGGAGTCTTTCCCTTTTAAGGGGAAAGTTTGCTTGCCTTGCTGGTGAACCTACAACAAAATATATAGAGAGATAGACAGAGATATATACAGAGACCCATATATATATAAACACATATATATACATATATATATGTGTATATATATATGTGTATATATATATGTGTATATATATATGTGTATATATATATGTGTATATATATATGTGTATATATATATGTGTATATATATATGTGTATATATATATGTGTATATATATATGTGTATATATATATGTGTATATATATATGTGTATATATATATGTGTATATATATATGTGTATATATATATGTGTATATATATATGTGTATATATATATACACATATACATACATATACATACAGACATATAGACACACATACATAAAAAATATATACCTATATATAAACACATAGAAATACATACATAGAAATATATATATCCATACATACATATAGAAATGTGTAAGTATATATAAAAATATGGATATTTACATATATATGTGTTTCTATACGTGTATATATATTTCTGTATGTGTCTATATGTACATATTTTTATGTGTGTGTATATATATGTACATATTTTTATATATATACATACACATATATACACATATACATACACACAAGAACATATATATGTGTGTGTGTATATATATATACACATATATATGTTTATATATACATACACATATATATATGTATATATATGTGTGTATATATATATATATACACCTTCCCATCTGCTTTAACACCCTCGCCACCTCTGCCTGGCCCTGCCCCAGGCTCAGGCCCAGCCTCGGGCTGAGGTCCCTCGGAGGGTCCCGCATGGCCTCGCCCCTCTCTCCGAAGCCCCAGGGCCGCAGCCAGGGGGGGATTCTCCCAAATAAATCGATAAATGGCAGCAGACACAACCCCAGCCCCGGCTCGGCCTCCACATTCCTGGCAGCCCCCCCAGACCCGGGATCGCGGTCCGGGCTGCAGAACTCTTCGGGACCCCTCCCAGGACCCCCCCTGAAACGCCCCCGGCCTCACCCGGTGCCCGCCCGGGGCCGCCCCGCTCCGGCTTCGGCTCCGGGTCCGGGTCCGCTCCGGCTGCGGCTGCGGCTGCGCCCGCTCCGCCCGCGGGGAGGGACCGCGGTCCCGCTTCCTGTTCCGCCGGGCTTGGGGTGGTCCGGGCGGCAGCGACAGCACTGACACCGCCAGAGGGGCACGGACAGCTCCCGGGGGGCACCGACACTGATCAGGGGGCTACCGACACACACTGGGGGCCACCAACACCCTCTGGGAGGAATCGACACCGCCTTGGGGACACTGACAGACACAGGGGGCCACTGACACACACAGAGGGGCATCGAAACGGCCTGGGGGACACCAACGCACACCGGGGGGGCATCGACACCACCTGGGGGCCACCGACACCCATCACGGGCCACCAACACACACTGGGGGCCACTAACACCTGTCAGGGGCCACCAACACACACTGGGGGCCACTAACACCTGTCAGGGGCCACCAACACCCACTAGGGGCTACTGACACCTGTCAGGGACCATCAACACCTGTCAGGGGCCACTGACACCCTCTGGGGGCCACCAACACCCACCAGGGGACACCGACACTGCCCAGGGGACACCTGCACCCTCTGGAGGCCACCAACACCCATCAGAGGCCACCAACTCTGCCCAGGGGCCACCAACACCCACTGGGGGCCACCAACACCTATCAAGGCCTATTAACACCCCCTGGGACCACCCAGTGCCCCTCAAGCCCCCTGAGGTCCATCAACACCCTCCGGTGCTCCCAACACCCGTCAGGGTCCATAATACCCCTCAGGGGCATCAACACCCCCTAAAAAACGTGAGAAAGCCCTAAAAAATTGTGGGAAAGGCTTCCAGGACTAAAGGGCTGGGAGATAGAGCAAGAGGAGGTCCCTGGAGCCACTCCTGGCATGAAAAGCTTGGGAGAAAGCAGGAGCACGAGGTCTTGGTTTCACCCCACTCTCAGACCTGGACTTTAGCCCTTAATTGCAATCAAATTAATTTTCAGTCAGCTGTTGGTTGTGAGGGAGGTGGTTTTGGTATCTCTCTGCTGCCTTCTTGCAGAATCCCGGAATGTTTTGGATTGGAAAGGACCTTCAGGATCATCTTGTTCCACCACCTTTGTTCTCCTAGACCAGGTTGCTCAGCTTGGTTAAGCTCCAGCCTCGTGGAAGTTCTCAACAACTGAATTCTGCAGCTGAATGAAACTTTCCAAGAAAAAAACACTTCCCGGCTTGGATCTCCTGCCCTTTCAACCCCAGTGCAGGGAGAGGGATGGTCTCCTCATCCTGATTTTACTCCTTTTGGAGGGTGAAATTCTGGGAGGCTCTGCTGGGCAAGACCCAAAATGTGTGGTTGGAGCACTGAAAGCTTTGGTTGAACATTTGTTCCAACTTGTCAGAAGCTCCTCTGGATTCTCCAGGGTAGATTCATCCAGGAGAGTAAATCCCTGCTGACTTTGGGCTGGAATCCAAGATCTTCCCAATCTTGGCTTGGCTGAGGCAGCTCCTCTAATTCTTGTGGAGTGCCTTGAGGAATTACAGTTTGAAAGGAAACAACCTGATTTAAAAAAAAAAAAACAATTCCTGTGGTCCAAACAAATATGCATTTCCCTCTTGCTATTAATATCTCAGGCCTTGATCCTCCTCCAAACCCTCGTGCAGGAGTTTAAGGGCTTGCAAAGGAGCAGAGTCTTTGATTCCAGGGTGGGAATGTTTGCTGGGATTATGATTTATTAAAGATAAAAGATGCTTTCAAGTGCAACATGTTTCCCGACTTGATTTATTTGCCTTCCAACCTGGCAATGAAAAATTCATTTCCAAGTTTGGTAGGGAGGTTTGGAGTGGAGTAACTCGTGCTTTGGGCACAAACTCCAGCCTTTTTTTCTAGAGATGATTTCCAAAGGAATGAGACAGACTTTTCTTTCTGTCTTTCTTTTTCAGCTCCCACTTTGGGCCCTGTTGGAGCTCCCTGGACTTTCCTTGCAGCAGGAATATTGCAGTCAGGAGGAATTGCTGCCATCTAATGGGAGATTGCAGCCTCCATGGGTAATAAAAATAATGAAATAAAATATAAATTAATGAGTAAAAATAAATACTAAAATAATAAATAAACACAACATAAAATTGATACATTTTAAAATAAAAAAAGTCATAAATAAAATAATAAATTTTTAAAATTAATTTTTTTTCCAGAACGATCCTGCTGCCACCCAGAAAAGCAGCATCTTCAACACTTAATCCCAGCTGGTTTAGGCAAAGGGAAAAGATGATCTGCTGGGTGGCTTTTTACTGCAAACCCAGTAAAAAGAACATTTTTGGGCTGATCCACCATTTCATCTTCTCTTGTTATGGATCAAACTTTATGGATCTTGTTATGAGGCATCTCTTATTATGGATCAAACTTTCAAAGTACTCTTGGGTTGATATTATTCTAAGATAAAAACAGAAATAGTGAAGGTGAACCTAAAAAACAATAAAAAGCCACTCTAGATATCCCAAAACAGCAAACCCAGGCAGAGCTCTGAGCTGAGCCACAGAAACCCTTCCCAAGGAGCTGCTCCAGCAGTAAAATTATTATATAAAGAATTATGGTGAAAAGACTAGACCTGGAATGGGAGCATAAATATATTGCATCAGGAAAAGAAAGTATTTTAATGATAGGCCCACGGGAAGAGGATCTGGGGGAAGACACAAAGGGGATGAAGATTTTCAGGTCCAGAGGGCCTGGGGGGATAAATTGGGTTGTGCAGGAGAGATAACTCATCCTAAAAGAGTCAGGAATTCCTGTGTCACTGCCAGTTGTACCTGGCTGGTGAAGCTGATATGTATAAAATCTATATAATTATATGTAAAAATATATAGTGTTGCTAGAAACCCAGCTCTTGCCACTTTATTTCTGTAAAGCAGAAACTGGCTACTGTTATGCTTTGCCATTATATTCATATAAATAATAATGGCAACAAAAAGCAAACCCCAGCTAGGCAGAATTATTTCCCCAAAACCTGCATATAAACACAATCTTTCAATACTCCTGTTGAACTCCTGGGAATTTACACAGCATTTATAAAAATAGCAAAATATAGCACTTGTAGTCTTATTTATTTAGTCTGTAAGGGGTTTTTTTTTCTGCAAAAAAATACAGTTGTATCCAGTTGTAAAAAGAAAAAATAGAAAACAACCCTTGAAATTGTGACGTGCTTATTTAGATTTTTCAAGCTGGGTTTAAAACCAAGAAAGAGGCTCAGCTGAAGAACAAGATGCAGCAGCTCCCTCTTCCCTGCCCAGGCTGAGTTTTGCTGCAATAGTCCAAAAATCTGCTCTGGGGACAACAAAATGAAAAAAGCTCTCCCAAGCATTTATCTTTTTATTATCCTGGATGTGCTCTTGGGGCTTTTGAATGTGTTTTGAACAAATATTCAGTAGTTTTCTATCAAGACCCATCACTGCTCACTGGCAGGATGAACTGGGAGAGGGGAAAATCAGCTTTACCTTGCCTAGTTGGAGAGATTTAAATGCATTTAGGATATATTGAGTATCTCATTGTTTCAGATCAAATCTAGTCAGATTGCAAAGCCAGAGCAAAAGTCCCCCCTGCCCAGAGCACCCACAGCCCTAAACCCCCTTTTTTGTGCACTTGGGTGACTCCAGGTGTTAATTTTTTTCTATCCCAAGGCTTGGTTTTTGCTCCCTGCTGCTTCCAGTGTCATTCCAGCATCTCAGATCCAGCCGGGCTCCTTTTCCACCTCTTTCATTGGGTTTTTTGTCCCAAAAAGAAAGTGATAAAATTTCCCAGCAAGTATTTTGGAGGGCTGGTGTGCCCTGGGGAACAGCAGGAGCTCCTCCACAGCTCCTTTTATTCTCAGTATCCAAGGAATATCAGACAAGGAAGATACACAGGGATTAGAGGAGGTGTCCAAGGGCTGGTTTTATGCTTTTCTGGCTGTCCCTGCAGTTTCAGATCACAGTGAGGGGGTTCTGTCCTTCACCAGCAGCAGCTCTTTTTCTTCTGGGGTGTTTTTGGTACCTCTTCTGCCTTATTTTTCAGTTCATCTTCACGAACTTTGAGCAACCTGGGAGAAAAGGAAGCAAATTAGGTGGGTATTTTCCCTCTATTTTGTTTTGCTCTACTGTTTGTCTTGACAAGCCTTGGGAGGGCAGGCTCAGCAAGGCTGAGAGGAGTCAGGAGCCTCCCAGCTCCACGTGCTCTGAGAACTGTGGACTCAGCTAAAAACACCAACCTAAATCAAATCACAGACAGATTTTGTTTCAGTCAACCCAGGGAGAAATCAGCAGCATCCTCAAGAGGGTTTTATTAATGTCCTTACAATGCTGACTGTGAAGAAGACAACTTAGAGCACTTCTCTGGCTCATCCCAGCCCTGAGTTTTCCCTGATGTTTGGACACTTGAAGTCTCTGGTGACAGTGACACACCAGCATTTGGAGTTAAAAAGGCAGGGAGGGAGCCCATTAAATTGAGGAGGGCAAAATCCAAGCACCAAAATGCCTCACCTGACAAAGCTGACCATGGACTCCGAGACATTGTGGCCCGAGGCAGCGCTGCACTCGTAGAACATGAGCTGATGCTCCTGGAAGACACAGATCCCAAACAGAAATGTCATCTTCTTGCACTGGAATAGCTTAATATGGGAATAAATAGCCATGGGACAGTCACTGTCAAGGGGAAACAGGAGGGAATCAAGGAAACAAGTAACTCAATAACTTATTTACTGAAATACAAGGTGAAATCCAGGTTTTCTGGTCACTGTGACACCAACTTTTAATAGCAAGGAAAAGGCTGACACTGCAGGGAGAGTGAGATGGGGTGTCCTTTGGTTAACAGAGACATAATCAGGTGTTCCCAGCTCTTTTGTGCCTGACAGTGACCAATTTGGGAAAATAAGCCTTATAATAACCCTTATCCTGCTGTCTCCTTTGTAAAACCATCCAATGGATACTGGCCCAAATCCCACAAACTTTAAAATTAACTCGGTAAAGATGAGATTCTTCTCATTCTTCTCTCCTAATTTTTATTAAGCATCTGCATTTGTAGAGATTAATTGTACTTTTAAGTATTTCAGTATCTTTAAAGCAGGATAGGGTTTGGTGTGTTTATTGTGTTTAAGATGCTGAGAAGACACGTGACACTTCACAGCAAAGACAAGCAGAGCTGAAAATGCTTTAATTTATGGATCCAAATCCATAAACTGATTTACTGGGGTGGTGCTGAGCTGGAACTAAAATGGCAAAGGGAAAGCAAGGCAGGCAAGGGGGGCAGATGGGTTCAGAGAGCACTTTGCCTGATGCCTGAGGGGTAAATGAAGGGGGTTCATCTTTCTCTGCATCTTTAGGATGGTAGAATCCACCCATAGATGTCCCTGCCAAGCCTGGGAGGACACACTTCCCCACCTACCTTGGCCAGGCATTCCCCCTCCTTCGTAGGAACCTGTCTCTGGGCAGCACAGTCGGTTTTGTTCCCAAGAAGTAGAATAGCAATTCCCTCCTCTGCTCCTTCCTGAGTAATCAAAGGGGAAAATCAGGAGAGCATCAGAGCTTCCCTTGAATCCAGGCTGTCTCCACACATCTTGAACCACCACGAAGGGTGCCCATGGGCTGGTAACAAAACTTTAAATTCTTAAACAAGTTTAACAGCATATAAGATTTTTTTCCCCCTTAAATCATCTGTCCTGGTCTATTAACAGGGCAGAGCACTGGATGAGTTACTGTTGGAACAAATTTATTTTGTGTTTAGATTCAGGAACCCTCCTGAAGGTGTTCTGGCTGGGATTTATATGCACTTGGCAAAAAAACATCCTGTTTTAGTCCAGCAATTCTAAACACTGGCTTTATACTCAAATGGAAATCTCTGACAAGAAGTTTCTAGTAAGAGATGAGTCACCTCCCCTGTTCCAGGACTCAAAGTGGACAATTTTTTATTTAAAAGCATTATCAAAACCAGTTTAAACACTTTCCATTCCTCTGCACTGGTTTTTAATTTTTTAAGAGCTGCTCATTATCCTAACAGTGCTATCCACAAATCACCCCAGGAAACACTGGAAAAATACAAAAATTGTATGTATTAGATTTAAATCCTCCAATAAAAAGTATTTTGTAATGAAAACCAAGAAGAATCTTTTGCAAAAGTGCTTGGTCCCCCCAGATGTCCACCTTTAACTGTGGCAGAGGTCAGGTGGGGAAATGCTGGTTTGAGAATCACCAGCAGATCCAAGACCTCATGGTCTTCACCCACCTGGATGCAGCTGAGCCAGTACCTGACGTCGGAGAAGGAGTACTGGGATGTGATGTCGTACATGAGCACGACCCCGTCCGCCTTCCGGAAGAACTGCTTGGTCATGCTGTGGTACCTGTGGGAACCAGAGGGACACCNTGTGGCACTTCCAGACAGTGCTGAGGTCACCTCTCAGCCTCCTCTTCTCCAGCACAAACACCCCCAGCTCCCTCAGCCTCTCCCCACAGCACTTGTGCTCCACTCCCTTCTCCAGCCTCCTTGCTCTTCTCTGGCCCCGCTCCAGCCCCTCAATCTCTTGCCTCAACTCAGGGGCCCAGAACTGAACACAACACTCAAGGTGTGGCCTCACCAACGCAGAGTCCAGGGGAAGGCTCACTGCCCTGGGCCTGCTGGCCACGCTATTTTTAATCCAGACCAGGATCCCATTGGCCTTCTTGGCCACCTGGGCACACTGTTGGCTCATGTTAGGGTGGTTTGGCCTCAGAGTGATGTGAAGTCCTCAAGGGAAAACTGGGAATGTCTGCAAAAAGGTCACTCCCGGGTTTGGCTCTTGTCCTGATGACAGAGGCCAGTCTGAGTGCCAGTTTTATCTTAATGACTTCCTTTATTATGCTTTATCAGATCACTTACTGTACAGAGTCCCTCCTCAAACAACCCCTCCTTTGCTTGGCAAAGCCAAGAACATTCATTTCCACCAAACTACCAGGAAAAAGGGTGCTACATGTTGTGCCCTGAGGTAAGAGCACAGCTCCTCACCTCTCCTGACCGGCTGAGTCCCACAGGCGCAGAGCAAAGCGCTTGTTGTCCACCACGAGGTTTTTGATCCCATAATCCAGTCCTAGAAAACACAAAAGGGGGTATTTTGAGGCTGTAGAGAGGATGGATGGAGGAGGAATGTGGTGCAGGGTGGTCTGAGGCTGCAGCTCCAGGGGTTGCTTTAAGAGAAGTGGATACAATTCTTGCACTCTTGTATTAAAAATAAAATATATATATATAAGAATGTAAATTTATAGAGTTTACCCAAGCCATAACAGATAGATACAATATTTGCCTTTATGTATTCAACAAACTATGTGTTAAATAGTGTTATTTTTGCACTTAAATGGTACAAAAAGATTGAAAAATTACATTAAGGCATGAGCACTGTATGTTTGCTTTCAAGTTGAGACTGAAATACCCCTGGAAAGAGATCTGCAAATATTGTCACTAAATACTGTTCACCACTCTCTTAATTCTGGAATATGGACCCTGGGAGAAATGTGGTGAAGAGAAGAGAATAGAGCTGAAAGGCAAAGCAGAGAGGGAAGCATTAGAGACGCTGGTACTGGTGTGCTTGGGAGGACAAGAAGGACCAGCACTGCCTGCTCATGAGCATCCAGGCGTGGGAAGTTGGTGGTTGTGGTTGGTCCCTGGGGACAGGCTGCAAAACACGCTGGGTGTGAGCTGGAACAGGCATGTAATGATCACCAGCAGCTTGTGGGGTGGAGGACAGGGAGTTGCAGTGGTGATCCAGGAGAGTGCTTGGAGAAGAACTGGAGGAGACCTACCTACTGTGGCGGAGAGGTTGGGGTTGAAGCTGTCGGCATGTAACCGGTACAGGAACGATGTTTTGCCCACGTGGGAATCCCCCACGAACAGCACATTGTAGAGGTGGTCTGGGTCCAGGGGAGCTTTGGGACAACCCTTTGAGGCAACTTCTGCTCCATCTGCAGTCACAGCCTTTGCTTCTCCTGGGCTGGGCTTGCTTTCTTGGATCATTTTCACACCAAACTCTTGTGGCTTCTCTCCTTGACCAACACTGAGGCCTTTGCTCTGTCCTCCCAAGAGCTGCCTCTGAGGCTGCACACAGAGGTTGGCTGCATCTCCCAGTGAGCTCTCTGCAAGGACCATCCCCAGCTGATTATTCCCAGCATCTTCCTGTGGCTGGGCCCTCATGGGAAGGGTTGACACTGGTGGCACCTCTTGCTTTGGAGGCTCAGCAGGTCCGGCAGCCACTTGCTCTGGCTCCATCACACGTGGTGTCTTCCCCTCTGGCTGCTGGGCAGGAGTGTGAATCCTCATCTGATGTCCCTGTGCTGAGACCTGCTCCTGGAGCTCACTTTTCCACACATCTGGAATGAGAACATCCTCCTGCATCATCCCTTCCAGCTTTAGTGTGCCAGTTTGTAAGGGCACATCGGAGACAGGGGATGCCAGTGCAGACACACCATGATCGTGGCCCTGGTGCAGTCCTAGACCCTGAGTTTTGACTCCACTCCTCATCCTTTCCTCCAGCCTCTCTCCCTGCACCATTTCCAGACCCTGAGCTCCATCCAGGGGCATCCCCCCTGCAGCAGCCCTCTCTCCCTGTGGTAATTCCAGTGCCTGGGTATCCTCTGGGATCTGCCCATCAGGGCCAGTGGCTGCTCCCAGCTTTGCTTCCACACCAAGCCCCTCTGCAGCAGTGACAGGCTCAGGATACGAACTGGCCTCAGCTGGAGGGGGCACATGTGCAGCAGCAGGTCCCTCCTCTGTGTCTGCAGTGTGAGCTGCACACAGACCTGCCCCCAAACCTGGAGTCAGGCTCTGCTCCCCTTCCCACCTCCCAGCTGCTCCCAGGGGTGCCAGACCTGCCTCTGTGCTCCCTCCCGAGGCTGAGCTGAGCCCATCCTCCTCTGTAAACAGCTGTATACTGGCACCAGTGCTCTGGCCCTCCAGAGTGTCCAGGTGTCCTGCCTCCTCTCCAGTTTGGACTCCTGCACCAGCCCCTGCTCCCTGCCTGGCTCTTGCTCCCTGTGGATCCAGCACAGGATCAGGCAGCAGCCCATGCCCACCCTGTCCTTGGCTCTCATCCTCAGCCTCATCCCTGAACTGCACAGCTGCACAGTCCCCCTTTTCCTGTAGGGTCTCTATGCTGGCAGCCCCACACAGCTCTGTGTCTGTCCTCGAGTCCTGAGTCTCCATTTCCACTAACTCTCCTTTATCCTCCTGATGCAGGGGTTGCATTCCTGGATCCACACTCCCTCCCTGCTCTGCTCCCAGGGAGTCACTCTTGCCTGGGGGCTGCAGATCTGCCTCTGTGCTCTCTCCTGAGGCTGATTTGAGCTCATCCACCTCTGTAAGCAGCTGTACATTGGCATCAGTGCTCTGGTCCTCAGCACTGTCCAGCCTTTCAGCCACACCAGCACCAGCCTCCTCTCCCTGCCCAACTGCTGCTCCCTGTGGATCAAGCACAGGCTCCTGTGGCAGCTCACACACACCCTGCCCTTGTGCCCCATCCTCCTCCTCCTCCTCCTCAGCTTGAATGGCTGTTCCACCCTCCCCTTTCCATGGGCCTCCTGGGTTGACACCTCCACATGGTATTGTTTCTTCCTTGGCATTCTCTGCCTCCATTTCCACTAACTCTTCTTCATCCACCTGATCCAGTGGTTGTACATCTGGATCTGCACTTCCTGCCTGCTCTGTCCCTGGGGATCCAGCCTCCCTCAGGAGCTGCAGATCTGACTCTGTGCTCCCTCCTGGGGTCAGGTTGAGCTCATCCACCTCTGCAAGTGACTGAACAGTGGCACCAGTGTTCTGATCTTTCAGTGTGTCCAGCTTTTCAGCCTCCTCCTCTGGTTGCCTGTCTTCACCAGCTTCTTCTTTCTGCCCAACTGCTGCTCCTTCCACATCAAGCACAGGCTCCTGTGGCAGCTCACACTCCCCCTGCTCTTGTCCTCCCTCCTCCTCCTCCTCCTCAGCCTGAATGGCTGTTCCACCCTCCTCTCCCCACAGGGCTCCTGGGTTGAGAACCCCATGAAGCAGCACATCTGCCTGGGCATCCTTTGCCTCCACTTCCAAACCCTCTACTTTATTGTCTTTATTTAGGGGCTGCACATCTGGATCCAGCCTCCCTCCCTGCTCTGTCCCTGGGGATCCAGCCTTGCCTGAGGCCTGCAGATCTGCCTCCCTCTCTGCCAAGAGCTGGATGTTGGTATCGCTGTTCTGGGCCTCCAGCAGTTCCACATCTGCTCCTGCTGCCCCTTTCTGTGCATCAGGGGGTGGCACAGCCACTGCCAGTGCCACTGCAGCCCCTGTGCTGCCTCCCTGCCCTGAGTCCTCCCTCTCAGGTTCACCCTGCAGCTGCACATCTGCCTCCCTGGGCTGTGTTTCTTCTCTCTCCTCTTCCTCCCCCCTGTCTCTGCTGCTCATTCCATGCCCAGCTGGGGCTGGCAGCACCTTGGCACCTGAGGGGTCTCCTTGGGCACTGACACGCTCCTCCTCCAGTGCCCCAGGGTCAGCAGCCACAGTCACCTCAGGGAGGACACTGTCCCTCTGGGCTGCTCCCATTGGCACCTGCCCCCCGGATGGTGGCTCTGGCTCCAGGTGCTCTCCCAGCTCTATTTCCAGTTTCTCAGAAAGCCCCAGTGCTGGATCAGCCCATTCCTGCAGAGCCATGCCCAGGGCCTGCCCACATTCCCCTGGCGGTGCCCCTGGCTCAAGCTCTTCCATGGCAAGGCACTGTCCCACTGCTTGCCCAGCCTCAGGTGGCTCAAGACCTGCCTCTAGACTTTCCCCCTGCCTTATTCCTGCTTCCTCAGCTTCTCCCAGGAGCTGTGCCTTCTCCCAGCCTGTTTTTTCCTGCATCCACCCTGCTCCCTCCACCTCCATCCCTGCCTGCTCTCCTGCCTCCTTGCTCTCTCCCAGGTGCTCTGCCACNCCCATCCTCCTCCTCCTCCTCCTCCTCCTCCTCCTCCTCCAGCTGAGTGGCTTTTTCACCCTCTGCTCCCCATGGAGCTCCTGGGCTGAGACCCCCACCCAGTTGTGTTTCTGTCTGGGCATCCTCTGCCTCCATTGCCACTAATACTTGTTCATGCACCTGATCCAGGGGCTGTATATCCGGATCCACACTCCTTCTCTGCTCTTTCCCTATGGATCCAGCCCCACCCAAGAGCTGCAGACCTGCCTCTATGCTCCCTGCTGGGGTTAGTTTGAGCTCATCCACCTCTGCCATCAGCCGCACGTTGGCACGAGAGCTCTGGTGCTCCAGTGTGTGCAGCCCAGGCTCGTGTGGCAGCCCATGCTCCCCCTGTCCTTGTCCCCAGCCCTCAGCCTCCTCCTCTGGCTGCATGGCTGTATCGTCCCCTTCTTGCTGGGGGCCTTCTGGGCTGGCATCTCCACTCAGCTGCTTGTCTATCCAGGAGTTCTCTGTCTCCAGCAATTCCACTAATTCTGCTGCATTGACCTGATGCAGGGGTTGCACTCCTGGATCCACACTCCCTCCCTGCTCTGCTCCCAGGGAGTCACTCTTGCTGGAGGGCTGCAGATCTGCCTCTGTGCTTCCTCCTGGCATCAAAGTGAGCTCATCCACCTCTGTAAGCAGCTGTACATTGGCATCAGTGCTCTGGTCCTCAGCACTGTCCAGCCTTTCAGCCACACCAGCACCAGCCTCCTCTCCCTGCCCAACTGCTGCTCCCTGTGGATCAAGTACAGGCTCCTGTGGCAGCTCACACACACCCTGCCCTTGTGCCCCATCCTCCTCCTCCTCCTCCTCAGCTTGAATGGCTGTTCCACCCTCCCCTTTCCATGGGCCTCCTGGGTTGACACCTCCACATGGTATTGTTTCTTCCTTGGCATTCTCTGCCTCCATTTCCACTAACTCTTCTTCATCCACCTGATCCAGTGGTTGTACATCTGGATCTGCACTTCCTGCCTGCTCTGTCCCTGGGGATCCAGCCTCCCTCAGGAGCTGCAGATCTGACTCTGTGCTCCCTCCTGGGGTCAGGTTGAGCTCATCCACCTCTGCAAGTGACTGAACAGTGGCACCAGTGTTCTGATCTTTCAGTGTGTCCAGCTTTTCAGCCTCCTCCTCTGGTTGCCTGTCTTCACCAGCTTCTTCTTTCTGCCCAACTGCTGCTCCTTCCACATCAAGTACAGGCTCCTGTGGCAGCTCACACTCCCCCTGCTCTTGTCCTCCCTCCTCCTCCTCCTCCTCAGCCTGAATGGCTGTTCCACCCTCCTCTCCCCACAGGGCTCCTGGGTTGAGAACCCCATGAAGCAGCACATCTGCCTGGGCATCCTTTGCCTCCACTTCCAAACCCTCTACTTTATTGTCTTTATTTAGGGGCTGCACATCTGGATCCAGCCTCCCTCCCTGCTCTGTCCCTGGGGATCCAGCCTTGCCTGAGGCCTGCAGATCTGCCTCCCTCTCTGCCAAGAGCTGGATGTTGGTATCGCTGTTCTGGGCCTCCAGCAGTTCCACATCTGCTCCTGCTGCCCCTTTCTGTGCATCAGGGGGTGGCACAGCCACTGCCAGTGCCACTGCAGCCCCTGTGCTGCCTCCCTGCCCTGAGTCCTCCCTCTCAGGTTCACCCTGCAGCTGCACATCTGCCTCCCTGGGCTGTGTTTCTTCTCTCTCCTCTTCCTCCCCCCTGTCTCTGCTGCTCATTCCATGCCCAGCTGGGGCTGGCAGCACCTTGGCACCTGAGGGGTCTCCTTGGGCACTGACACGCTCCTCCTCCAGTGCCCCAGGGTCAGCAGCCACAGTCACCTCAGGGAGGACACTGTCCCTCTGGGCTGCTCCCATTGGCACCTGCCCCCAGGATGGTGGCTCTGGCTCCAGGTGCTCTCCCAGCTCTATTTCCAGTTTCTCAGAAAGCCCCAGTGCTGGATCAGCCCATTCCTGCAGAGCCATGCCCAGGGCCTGCCCACATTCCCCTGGAGGTGCCCCTGGCTCAAGCTCTTCCATGGCAAGGCACTGTCCCACTGCTTGCCCAGCCTCAGGTGGCTCCAGACCTGCCTCTAGACTTTCCCCCTGCCTTATTCCTGCTTCCTCAGCTTCTCCCAGGAGCTGTGCCTTCTCCCAGCCTGTTTTTTCCTGCATCCACCCTGCTCCCTCCACCTCCATCCCTGCCTGCTCTCCTGCCTCCTTGCTCTCTCCCAGGTGCTCTGCCACCTTTAGCACCATCTCCTTCACCCCAGCACCCTTTCCTTGCAGGAATGACATGCCTTGTGCCTCCTCTGGGCTCTGTCCCTGCTCTGCCCCTGGCTCTAGAGCCGTGTGGTGCCCGTCTCCCACGGACCCACCAGCCTGTGTCACATCCAGAGCACGAAGCTCAGCCGTGGCTGCTCCTTCTTTCAGGTCTCCTTCAAACAGCTCATGGCTGATGTGGCCAGGTAGGGGCTCCTGCAGAATTCCAGGAGTTGTTCCATGGGCTGTGGCTGCCTCTGGACCCACTTGGGGCTCAGCATCATCCTGGGGGTGACTGGAGGTGTCTGCCAGAGCAAGGGGTGCATCTGGTGCCTGTGCCTTCAGATGTTTGCTCAGGGCTGCTATTGCATCATTCATCTCTCTTAGCAAAGAGCTTTGGTCAGAGAAACGTTCCTCTTTCAGAAATTCTGGGAAGGGATCCTCTTCTGCAGAGCTCACTCTCTGTGAGGCTCCTGAAATGCTGATCTCTGGCAGCATTTCCCAAACCCTGCAAAGGGCAGAAAAGGGGTGGGGGAATGAGTCCAGTTCCCAGATCAGGCTCCAGCTCCCTCCCATCCCTGGCCTGTCCCAGGGGCCTCTGATCCACCACCTCACCCCATCCCTCTCCAACCCTGATTTTATTTACTCTCTGGGTGCACTTAGTGTTCACACAGGCAGCAGTGGGGACATGGGAAGGGAGGATTTCACACTGCCTGGGTAAAAGTGCCTCTTCCCAGGACCTTTGTCAGTATTATCAGACATGAAAAGACAACTCTCAGCCAGGTACAAGTTCCTGAGCCAAGGGAGTGATGATCTGGGGTAAGGGATGTGATCTCCAGGATGAGAGATGAGTGGGTGGGAGGGGAGTATTAAAAAGACTAAATATCATGGTTTGTTTGGGGAGGGTGGAGGGAGGATTTGGGGGCTCAACACCAGTTTGTAGACCCCAGGGGCACACATTGGAGCAGCAGCTGCTGCTCAGGACCCCTTACACTTGGTGGCTGTTCCTGGCTTTGCCCTCTCTGCTCTGGGATCCCAGCCGGATCCGCATCTCCGAGCGGAACTTCTCACTCGCCCCCGGACTCTGCAGGAAAAAGGGTAGGAAGAGGAAAGAGAAAAACACTTGGTGAGGGAGTATATCCACCTGAGACAATGCTGAGCTCTCCAGCAGGTATCCAGGTGTACCCACCCAAAATCTTGGGGGTACTAAGGTGCTGCTGCCCACTCCCTTCCCAAGCATCTGCATGGCACTGTGGCAACCCCATTTGAGGAAGCTCTTAGGGGAGGCAGTGCCTCAACTGCAGGAGCACCCTGTGCTCTTGGGCTCCCCAGCAATCCCAAACCAAGGCCCTGGAGCATGGACACCTTGTCCTGTGCCCACACACCCAGCTGAAGTACCTGTGGGGACATTGGCATCTCGCCGGGTAACTCTGCCACCGCTCTGTCCCTGCAAACACAGAGCACAGGGGTCAAAATGGCAATGGCATCCTCTTCACCACATCCACCCCAGCCCCAGAGTTGTCCTCAGCCCCCAGGGCAGTGATAGAGCAGGACAGCAAAACCCATGACCCTTGGATCAGTCCTAGTTGGGTCCATTTGGGTGAAGGGCATCCCCATCTCTGCTGGCAGTGCCCTCAAGGTTCAGGACATGGTGCAGATAGTCCTGCCTTTTTTCCTGATGTTTTTCACACCAAGCCATGATTAATCTGCACCATGGAGACCTTTAAAGCACCACGATGGCTGAGACCCATCCGGGAGGACACCACATCTGTGCACATGTCACTCACTACTCACCCTGGTTCCTCCACGTGCTCCCAGGCCACTGTAGCCCTCATTTTCCTCAGGTGCCCCTGGGTCTGCTCAAGCTGCTGGTGGAGCTGCTGCAGGTGATCCTCCAGCACCCTGTTGCTCTCCTCCAGCTCCCGGTTTTCTGTGCTGGTGACTTGCTGAGTGCTGCGGAGGCTGCGGCACCGCCGCTCCAGCTGGGGGGTGACAACCAGGACACTCACAGCCCACCCAAATCCCCAGGGGGAATAACTGATGGATAACCATCTCCTCCAGACTTGGGGCTGAGTTTTCCCCCACTGTGAGGATGATGGGTGGGAAACTCAACTTGTGTCCTCTGGGAATTCAGGGGAATGTGGGGATGGGGTGGGAAAGGTGGCAATGAGTGTCCTGAGTGACAACATTAAAGGGCTGGTGGGGCAGACTGGGCTCAGCTGTGCCACACTGTGCTGTTGTCACAGCATAGCCCAGAGACCCCATAACACAAAAATGGGGGCGGGGAGTGGGGCCAGCCCACCTCCATCTGTGCTGTGACCAAGCGCTGCACCTCCCTCTCGCTGGCATCCAGCACCCGCTGCAGCTCCACCACGTGCTGCTGGCTCCGGGCCATGCTCTGGGATGGCAACAGCGACATTGGCACCCACTCACCTGCCTGGGGGCTGCCAAGGGGGCGTGGGGATGTTGGGTCCCCCCTGGGGTGGGCTGCAATGGGAGAGGAGCAGCCAGTGACCCACCTTCTGCTCCAGCCGCTGCTGCTCCTGCTGGATCTGCTGCTCCAGGACCTCGCAGAGCTGCTGCACCTCCTTGTCATGCTCAGCCACACGTCTGTGGGGACAGAGAGGTGGGAGGTGGGTGGTCAGCCCCTGCTGCCCCTGCAGGCCCCTGGGACCCCACATTGCCCACAGGACTCTCTGGCTGCAGCCAGGTTTGCCAAGAGGGGTTCACCCAGCACAGATGAGTCCAACAGAGTCCAGCCCTTTTGCCATCCCATCCATGACTGTAGAGGGAGCCCAGTCCCAAACACCAGTGAAACCTCTGCTCTGGCCCCTGATGGAGATGCTTGAAAGCACCAAGGTTTCTCCCCACAGCTGGGGTGAGCCATCCAGGGCCCCATCCCTGTCCCCATCCTTCCCATCCCATCCCTCTCCACTCCCCTGGGGTGACTCACTTGTTCAGTGCCACCTCCAAAGCCTCCTTCTTGCTCCTGGATTCTTGGATGCGGTGCCTCATCTTGGCCAGGAAGTCCTCCAGGTTGCCCAGGAGCTGAGGTTCATCCTGCCGCAGCTTCACCCAGAGCTGCCAGATCTCCTGTCTGCAGGGAGAGGGGTGGTTTGGGCTCAGCATCCCCCCAGAGCCCCCCAAAGCCAGCCCAGCTGTGGGGTCCTGGGTGATTCAGCTCACACCACTTGGGATGAGTGGGGACAGATGAGCATTGGGGTCACTCTGGTCCTGTCCTTTGCTCCTGTGCTTGGGCAAAGGTACCTCCAGCCCATTTCTGGGCTCCTGGTCTTCACAGGGACCTCCTGCCCCAAGGCTTTCCCCCTCTACCCATCCTGCAGGACACCCATGGGTGCTAAGCAGGGCACTTACTCTTCAGAGACATCGTTGGTGCCCAGCTGGTCCATAAAGGCAGCGAAGTGTCTCTGCTCCTCACTGTCCGCCCCTTCCAGCGCCGGGATGGGCAGGACCAATCGGACCCTCCGCGGTGCCGTTTTGCGCCGCCGGTGCTCCCTGGCAGCTTTTTGGGAGCTCAGGAACTGCCCTGCCAACAGAGACCACAAACCCTCAGTGCCCAGCTGGGCTGCCAGCAAAGCCTGAGACTTCCCACCCCCTCCCCTCGGCTTCAGCACAACAGGACCCTTCACCAGGTGAGCTGAGACCTGGGCATGGGGGCAATTCAGGGCCATCCTGTGCCACACAGCAAGAGGAGCATTCCACACCCCTCTGGCAGAGCACTGGCACCGTGCCCAGGATTAGCCTGGGCTGTTTGGGGGCAGCATGGGGCACTCACGGAGCCCGGCAGTGAACTCCTCGGTGCTCAGCCTCCCGGTGCCAGCAGCATCCAGCCCATCGAAGACAAGCTCCAGCTCCTCTGTGCTACATGGGAAACCTTCCTCCTGGAATTTCTAAAAGCAAAGCAAACCAGGGTAAAAACCCACCCAGTCTCCAGCCACCCCCAGAAGACAACCCCATCCCTCACACCCCCACCTCTTACCTGCACGTCTGAGCGGGTGATGAACCCCTCCTGGTCCTTGTGCTGCTCCCTGAGGAAGTCCTGCACCCTCTGCACTATTTCAGCTGCCTGTGATGGTTCCTCACCTGGGCCAGGTGTTGTTGCTGGTGTCTCACCAGAGCCCTCCCGGACCTGCCTGCGCCGACTGGAGCCCAAACGCCGGCCCTTGGTGGCCGCCCGGCGCTCGGACATGGCCCTGGCTCTGTCCTGCAGGAGAAACCAGTGGGTGCTGAGCCTTGGGCAGCTCTCTCCTTGCTGGAGAGCTTTGCTCCTGCATGGTGGCAGAGAAGGACCAAGCTTGAAGTCCATTTTGCTGATGCAAAGGGCTGAAAACCTCATTGTCGAGAAGGGTTTGGCAATAGGAAGAGAAGATCTTATCTCTGCATGGCGCAAACAGAGCCTGGATCTGCATCAAACAGCAGCCATTCCCACCAGCCAGCCCACCAGATTCCAGCCATTCCCACCAGCCAAACCATCAGATTCCAGCCATTCCCACCAGCCAAACCATCAGATTCCAGCCATTCCCACTAGCCATCCCACATGATTCCAGCCCAGCACCCACTGGGCAAGCAGCTTCTCCTGCCACCAGCCAAGGGCCCATCCCAAACCTCCCCATGCTCTGGCTGTGGGGGATGCACAGGGCACCAACACCCTCCAAGACCACCTGGGAGGTGACACAGCTGGGAGGTGACGCCAGCAAAGGACCAGCCAAGGCGATGCTGGAGGTCTGAGCAAGCCATGGTGGTTCCACCTGCTTTCTCAGAACTCACAGCAGCTTTTAAAATTCCTCCCCCAGTTTTCACAGGTGTGAGTCACCTCCGGGGAGAGCAGCGAGGCCTGGGGAGGTTTCCATCCATCCATCACGCTGTGTACTCGCCCCAGCTTGTGGGGTCTGGGCTGGGGAACCCCCCACTCCCTTCTCCCCAGCTGGGGGGGTGGCCAACCCCAGCAGCCACTGTCCCATCCCTTGAGGGGTTGTTCTCTGTGTAGCAAAGCTGAAACACCGAGGGAAGGAAGCCACAGCCATGGAGAGCTGTGATGACGCAGAGGTGGGGCTGTGTTTGAGCCCAACTTTCCTCTCCCAGCCCAGGGAGACCTCTGGCTTCTCCAGCCCTCCTTCTGTTTGCAATGAGAAACAGCAATTCTTCTAAATCCCAGCAGGCACCAGAAATGTGGGAACAGGCCCCAGGACCAGTCCCAACCCCTTAAAGAAACTTGTGGAGTTGCTGGAGTCGCACAGGACACTGTGGGAGGGCAGAAACCAAGCACCTTTATGGTGGTCCCAGCCCCTCAGACAGCAGAAGAGGGAGTTCTGTGGGGCAGGTGGGGTTGTTTAAGGCATGGGGAAACCCCCAGTTACCTGCCCCAGCCCTGGGGACTGAGCTGAGCCCACTGTACCACAGAGGCACTGAACAAACAGGGGGATGGAGAGGGGATGGTGCACCCATAGCCAAGCAGGGCCCCCCATGGCATCCCCAGCTCCCAGCAATTGCCTCTCCTCTAGAACCCCCCATGTTGCTCCCAGCCATTAGAAAAGGGTCCCCAGTCATCAGAAAAGGGCTCCCAGCCATCAGAAAAGGGCCCCCAATCATCAGAAAAGGGCTCCCAGCCACAAGAAAAGGGCTCCCAGCCACAAGAAAAGGGTCCCCAGCCATCAGAAAAGGGCCCCCAGCCACCAGAAAAGGGCCCCCAGCCACCAGAAAAGGGCCCCCAGCCACCAGAAAAGGGCCCCCAATCATCAGAAAAGGGCTCCCAGCCACAAGAAAAGGGTCCCTAGCCACCAGAAAAGGGTCCCCAGCCTCCAGAAAAGGGCCCCCAGCCAGAGTCCCCCACAGACAGCAAAAAAAAACCCCACAGCTCACCAACAGCAAGAAAAAAACCCTCATTTCCCCTGCTTTTCTCTCCCTTAAGGTGATGCACAAACCACCCCCGGGGCAGCAGAACTCACCCTTGCCACGTGCTGAGAGGGACCCTCAGTTTTGGGGGACAGGAGGCAGTGGAGCCCCCCAGGCCAGGGGGGATGCTGGTGCCACACCACCCCGTGCCCTGGCTCTCATTTTCTCTTACTCAAGGCGCTTTCCGTTCTCGGGTGACGCTCAACTGTCGGTGCTCACACGTTTCCTGTTTGCTGAGTTGCGAGTGGGGTGTGGGAAGGACCCACACGCAGAGTCACCGTCCCCCTCAAACCCCTCGGATCCCAAAGCAGCTCTGAAAGGCATTGGGAGCTGCAGCAGAAATCTCCACCCTTTCCTTGCCTGTGATGGTCCAGGGCTGGGAGGTGTTTGGGGCAGGGGAAAACAGCAGAGAAACAGCAAAGGTTGTTTTAAGACTCCAAATAACCCAAAGTAGTGGATTATGTATAACCCACAGACCAAAACATCCTACCAGCAACAGAAGAATTTTAAATACCCCTCTGTAGAGGCTCTTTGGCCCCAGAATTTGGAGATCTCCCCCTCTGTGCTGCTCTCTGATGCTTTTTTCAAGGCTCCTGCCTGAATTATTAAGGCATTTTATATAACCCACTGACTGCCCATGGGCTGCATCCTCTCTGGTTCACAGGGAAAGGGGGATTAGATGGATCACAGGCATTTTTGCTCCACTTCAACTGCAAAATGGGAAGAGAACCCAAGCAAGGGGAAATACTGTTATCTTTAGGTCATATCTAGAATTAACACCCCCTGGCTCATGGCAGATCCGAGCCCAGGCTCACAGGCAGGACTTAAGAGGTGGAAGCCAAAGTCCTGCCCATCTCACAGCTGGTTAAATCCCTCACTGGGGATCAGCCTCATCCCACCCTCCCAAACACATCCTGCTCCTTTACAGTTTAACCTAAAGAAGGAAGAGCCAGCTGGGGTCCATCTGCTCCACAGGGCATTTATGGGTCAGCTGAGGGCTCAGCTGGTTCTTCACTCTCTGGGCAAAGCTGGTGCTGTTACCCCACACTGAAGCATCCCCACAGCTGGGCTGGGGGGCTCAGTTTGCAAAGCCCACCCCTGAGCTGTTTGTCCCCTCATCTCACAGCCCCTGGCACTGTTTGCTGGTTGAATTTTTGCTTTGCTTTTAAGGAGAAAACCCTAAATATCTCTAGACAAGCTTGATTTGTGTCCTCTGCCCAGTAATCATTTTTCCAGTGGCAGAGCTGTGCCAGCAGCCTGTGCCAGGGTCAGCACCAGTCACAGGAGGGTGAGATCCAGGAAGGAGGGTGAGATCCAGGAAGGAGGGTGAGATCCAGCCCTGAGGAGATGCTGGGCAGGTGTCAGAGAAAGGGGATTGAATATAATAGGGAAAGGAGGGAAAGCACCCAACCCTCCTCCTGTGGGAGTTTGAACTCCAACATCCCTGCTCTGTGCCAGGCTGGGATGAGCAGCAAAACACAAACTGGAGCAAAAGAGGGAGGATTCCATCCATTCCTCAGCTGCTGGAAGCCCAGCACCATTTCTTTCCAGAGCTGGGGGGACACAGTCCTGGAGTGTCCCAGGGGCTCAGAGCTCAAGCCCCAGTGCCCAGCTCCCCCTGGCATGGCAGAGCCAGACCCTGGCTGTCCCTGGAGCCCCTCAAACAGGGATGAGGAGTTCTCACTGATTGATTTCTCATTTCCTCCATTGCCACCACTCCTGGCAAACAGGAGGTGACAGCAGAGGGGAGAAGTTGGAGCAGCCAAGGGGGCTGGAAGGGCTGTAAAGGCAAAGATTCCAGGGGCTAAATCTGTAGGGGTTGACTCAGCAGCAGCTCAAAGGCTGCATGAAATGTGCCCCACAGGCACATCCAGGGCCATCAGCTGGTGTCACCCCACACTCTGGGGACAGGCAGGTGCCTTAGGGCTCCTCAGCTGAACAATGACATGAGGTTGTCACCACCAAAACTTTGTTTTCATCTGGGCCCTTGGCACATCAGGTCATTTCTCACATTAACCAGGACCTGAGGCTGCATCCAAGTGTTGCTCAGTCCTCAGAGGAAGGAGCTGGTGGTGGAGGTACCTCTGTCTCCCAGGGGATCTCAGTCCCATCTGGGACCTGATGCTGCACATTTCCATCAGCAGTGACACTACACATGTCCTTCTGTCACCTCCTGCTCTTCTGTCACCTTCATGGCCACCCACTTCACCCACTCAGCACCCCTTTAGAGGAGGAAGGGATGGGACCAGCTAATGGCCACTTGTCCCAGAGGAGAGTGCCCTGAGGGTCAGGAGGAGTGGGGTCACAGTGGGGAAGGGGGAATGGTGTGGGCAAGAGGAATCACCTTCACTCAGGGGCCTGCAGTGAGATCCCACACAGTGGCTCTGCTGGGGACATGGTGGCAGCACCAGACCCCTGTCCCAAGGGAATGGGGTTAAAAACTCACCATAATCCCTGTGCTTATCCCTCTCAGCTCAGGGCTGCACTCCCAGAGGGACCCTCAGCCTCCAGAACCAGGCAGAGCCCCAGAGCACCTCCCTCCCCACAGCCAGACCCTGCTCCCAAATATTCCCATTAATCCAGAGACACCAATTCCCTCACACAAGGCAAGTGTTTATTGAGAATTAACATTAATAGACAAACACGTATTTCCCCTGTCCCCACGTACACATAATAGCATTATTTTTAATATAAATAAACATTTAGTGCTGGGAGCTTGGCAGCTTCACCGACAGCAAAGTGCATCGTGGTGCAAGGCCAACCCCACCCTCTTCTTCCTGGGGCCATCTTGCACCAGTTTCCAGAGTCCAAATCCAGCAGAGGAGGACATGAACCCCATGAAAGTGCCAAGACCTGACAGTGTCAAGTCCCTGTGGAGCAGGAGGGACTCATCCTTCAGTGCTGGGACTGAGCAGCCTTTGCTCCAGGCCATCCCAGTGGTGACCAGAGCTCTGCAGAGCCACGTGAGGGTCCTCTCCCCTCTGCCCCAAAGGAGAAAAAGTCCAGGAAAACAAGCTACAATTCCTTATTTCAGAATGATCCCCTCCTCTTAATTGCTGGAGGAGCCCCACAGAGCCAGAGCAGGGGCTGCCCAGCCTGGGGTCAGTGTTGAAGGAGGCAGGAATGCAAGAGCAAACAGCACCACTCAAGCCAACAACAAGGTAAGAAAGTGGGATTTGGGGCCAGCACAGCACAGGGGATCTCAAAGCCTCCCAGACAGTGTTGGGCCCCCTGTTACTGTTCCAAGCTGGGGGCCTCCAGTGGGTTTGTCACCTCCTGCCAGTGACAGCCCCAGTGAGTCACTCCAAGGAAGGGCTGTCCAGGGAACAGCTTCCTCTCCCGAGCAGCCGTGGGAAGGAGCAGCCTCCAGGTCACTCTGCTTCACACACAGACAAGTGCTTGGCACTGCTGGGTCTGAGGGCCACCCCCAAGTGCCAGCAGCCGGGGTGTCCTCAGGGCCAGGCTGTCCCAGGACTCTCCAATCCACATCAGTGATGACTTTTTGAAGTTATCTGGTGCCACCAGGTGGTTGGGACACAAGTGTCCCCCACGGCCAGACCACGGCTGGACAGCAGGACGGTGCAAGGACGATGCTTGACCCCACCAGCACAGGGCAGAGGACACTTCTCTACAGGCAGGGCAGTGCCTTAGTACCACCAGGCCCACCTCAGTCCTCCTCCATCCCCTGCGTGGGGCTCCAAACCTCACCAGGGGCTCCTCCTCTACATTGCACACAGTGAAGGTCCCTCAGGACCCCAGAGCTACTCATAAATAGGGAACTAGACTCTACATTGCTTCATACAGAGCAGCTTGCACAGCACAGGGTGGGGGGCAAGCCACAGACACCCCCAGAGCAGCATCAGCAGCTGTCCCTGATGGCAGAGGAGCCACCAACGTGTCACGGCTTCGGCTTGGCAGGGACGATCCTCCTCTTGGCACTGTAGAAGTCTGGAGGGCAGGAAGAAAGGGTTGGAAAGTGCCTCCAGCCTGCTGGGAGCAGTGGGGCAAGAAGAGGGAGGTGTCCCCAGAGTGACATCCCAAAATCAGCCCCAAAATCAGGTGGGTCCCATCCTAGAGCTCCCCCACCCAAAGCTCCTGGAGAGAAGAGCCTGTAGCTCTCCTCCATCCCTTCTGTTTGGGCTCACCTGTGTTTCCACTCCAGGCCCTGACCATAGAGCACAGAAATTTCCTAGGAAGACATTTTTTACTGTGAGGGTGGTGAGACCCTGGCACAGGGTGCCCAGAGAAGCTGTGGCTGCCCCATTCCTGGAAGTGTCCACAGCCAGGATGGAAAAGGCCTTGAGCAACCTGGTCTAGTGGGAGGTGTCCCTGAGAGGCAGGGTTGGAACTAGATGATCTTTAAGGTCCATTCCAACCTCTATGATTGTGTCAGGCCATCAGAACTGAAGGTGCTGAACTATTTTGGGGGCATATTCAGCTGTAAAACCCACAAGCCCAATGCAATTCCTCTGCCTCCCCCCCAGCAACCAGAAGGCACCCAGTTTGTGGCCTTTTTCCCCTTATAAATATGGGTTCTGCTCCCCCAGGAGAGGTGCATGGAGGGTGGTCCCCTGGCACTGATGCCACCAAGCCCCCAGCACTCACCTTTGATGGTGGTCTGCCCACGTTTCAAGCTCTTTGAGGAACCAGCCTTGTCAACCTCCAAGCTCTGCTGAGACTCCTCGGGGCAAATCCTGCCAACACGTGCCTTGGAGGGGACCTTGTGGACCAAGGAGCTCCTGCTGTCACTGCTGATGACAGCCCTGACCAGGCTGTGAACCTCCTGGGGTGGCTGCTCAGCCAGGAAGACCCTCTCCCACTTGAATGGTCCTTCCAAGGGAGTCTCTGTCTCAAAGTTGAAGTTCCAGCGCTGCTGAGCTTCTTCCAGTTGTTGCCTCAACTTGTCCTCAAAGTCATTCTGGAGCTGCTCTTGGTCCACAGGGCCAAAGAGGTTCCTGCACACTTTGCTGCTGCAGGGGATCTGCCCAGCCCTGCTGTGGGACAGGGGCATCGTGGTGGCTGGGAGGAAACAAGGGAGAGTTACTGGGGTTGGGAAACCAGGAGCAAACTCCAGGGTAGCATGTTGGCTACCAGAGCAAAGGTGGGACAAGCTGGGCTGGGCTTCATCTGGACTTTGACTTTTGGGATTGTAGTGGCATCTTAGGCAGAGGCTTGAGCATGGCTGAGGTCAAACACAGCCCACTGAGATGGAGAAGGATGGAGAAGGTGCAGATGTCAACACTCCCCATCCCTCCTTCAGCAGGTAAAGCCCTTCCAGAGTAGAGCACCTGGACCTTTGATGCTGCCACAGGCTCCATCCACAACCCCACTGCCTTCCCACTTCACACAGGCACAAGGCAAGTTGGCACATGGGCAAGTGAAGCAACAGGATGTTTTTCTGGCCAGTTTCTTCATCTCAAGAACCCAGACCCAGTGGTAAGGAAACCTTTAAGCAACTGCAAGAACGTGCCACAAGCTTGACCACTGTGCTAACCACCCTCTTATCTGCAAGGAGCTGTTGGGTAACCAGAGACAAGACCTTGTTTGTTTTTTTTCAAATCGGTGCCAAAAAGCCTTGACCTTCACAGTAAAGTGGCAAAGCCTTTCCTTCTGAGCAATCCTTCCCCTGCCACATGTGTGGGGATAATGGATCCCTCACACCACCCACAATTATAGAGAACCTCCACACACAATCAGAATTGTTAAGGTTGGAAAAGATCTGCAAGATCATCGAGTCCAACTGATAAGACAAGCAATGCTCTGCTCTGGGACTTGACAGCTTTCCAGGCTAAGGGTTGCTCCTGCTGGGACAGTCATGCTCAATAAAATTGCTTAAGAAAGAAAGATCACTGAAAAAAAATCCCTGCATTACAGCTCTAATTGCCTACCCAAACTAGGACCCTCAAAGGTGGGCCACAAAAGACCCCTCAGGCTTTCACTCACACCCCTAAACTTCCACAAGGATGGGGTTCTCAGCCTCCTCCAGGGGGGATTTCTGCCCAAATTCAATCCCTGCAGCCCCTCTGGATCACCTGTGCCATATTGTCTTTCCCAGATTCCATCCCTGGAAATTCTCAAGAAACGACTGGATGTGGCATTAGTGCTCTGGTTTAGCTCTCAAGGTGCTGTTTGGTCAAAGGTTGGGCTCGACCTTGAAGATCTTTTCCAACATAAATGATTCCACGATTCGACGATTCTATGCCTATGCACTCTGTGCCAGGGGGCACCTGAAAAGCCACCAGCCAGGGCAGGGGGGCCACCCCACCCCTGTGCCCAGACTCAGCATCCCCGAGTAAAAATAGCCCTCCAGCTTCCCTATCTCCTGGCAGTCTGAGCTCACAAACAGAGTGACCTCACTGCAAGGCAAGTCCCAGCATGTCCAGGCAAGCCCTGGCAGGTGGCAGGAGGGGGCACGTGTTCCCACCCCCCGAGCAGAGCCCCCCCCAGCGCTCCCCGCCCGCATCACGTGCCGATGTCCCCATCCTCAGGTCGGCGACACGGCCCAGGTGCCACCCGGAGCCTCGAGATAACACCTCGGCCCTGACTCACGGCTGCCCAAGCCACCAATGGGGGAAGGAACAGGGACCGGGTCATCGCTGGCACTGGCGCCGCTTGCAGCGACCTCTGCCCAGAGAGAGCTTCGAGGCTCCCCGTGCCCGGTGGGAACCCCGAGATTGGGGTGAAGAAGCGGCAGGTGCAGGGCTGCGTTCGAGCCTCACCCGGCCGGGGACACACTTGGGGTCTACAGGCACCTGCGACACCCAGGANAGGGTCGCCGCTCCCCGCGGGACGGCGGCCACGGAGGATGCTCAACGGGGGAACCGCGCCCCGCACCGCGCTCCGCTCCGCGCCCCGCTCCGCTGCCACCGGGGGGCGAGCGCGGCCCGGCGGCGGCTCCGCGTCCACCCGGGGGGCTCCGGGGGCTCCCAGGGGTCCGCAGCGACACCTCCGGCACTGGCACCGGCCCCGGGCGAGGTCTCGCTCCCTCCCCGCGCTGGGGATGCGGCCCCGACGGAGCCGCCCCCGCTGCGGCGCTTCCCCCGCTCCCCGCACCGGCGCTTCCCCGGTGGAACCGGCCCTTCCCCGGTGCAACCAGCTCCTCCCTGCCCGGCTAGCGAAGCACCGGAGCCACCAGGACCGGGGGGAGGTCAGAGACCATCAGCACCGGCATCGCCGCACTCACCGTCGCGTCCCGCCGCGTCTCTCCCGGAGCCGGTCCCGCTCTCCGCCTTTAGCCCGCAGAGCCGGGGCGGGGCCAGCAGGGGCTGCCGCTCCCCGCGTCGCCCGGGATTTCCCTCCCGCCCCGCCCCGCCCCGCCCGGCACGGCACAGCTCGGGTATACCCATGTTCCACATACGCCGGCCCCGTATGTGACCCCCCCGCTGCCGTCCCGGTCCCTCCGTACCCGGAGGGTGCGCAGTGCCAGGGGGAGCGGGACGTGGCAGCACCCCGGGCACAGGGAACGGGGACTCCCTCTAGGAAGTGCGGGGTCTGGTATTAGGGGCTACAGGGACCCCCTTCCTTGGGGGGTGCAGAGACATCCTTACAGTAGGAAGTGGAGGGACGTCCCTGTCATGGGCTATGGGGAATCGTCCAGTTAGGACATAGAGGGACCTCCTGCCCAGGGGGGTGCTGGGATCCCCCCACCAGGGAATACAGGGATCCCTCTATCAGGAAATACAGGGATGCCCCCGTTAGGATATACAGGGATCCCCCCATTAAGATATAGAGACCCCCTTCCTTGGAGGGGCTCAGGGACCCCCTCAGGACAGGCTGGAGGGACCCCCAGTCAGGGGATGAGGGACCCCCTTCTGAGGGGGTTGCAAGGATCCCCCTATCAGGGGATACAGGGACACTCCTGTTAGGAGATACAATGACCCCCTCCCTGGAGGGCAGGCAGGAGAGGGAGGGACCCCCACCAGGGATGTAGGGGGATAAAGGATACAGGATGGAGGGCACAGGGACCCCCAGCAATGGATACAGGAGTGCCCTATCCCAGCTGGGTTTAGTTGGCTTGAGGGGGATTCCTGCCCAGCAGGTCACTGTGGGGAGGGGGATAATGGATTAGGGAAGGGGCAGCTCAGCCCCTCGAGGTGCCCACCTGGGATGGTGCTCCCCTGGTCCCCTGGTGCTGCCCCACCCATCCTGGGCCACCCCTGGCCTCTCCAGCTGGATTTTCTCCCTTGGGCCTGGACCTCTGGCACATGATGTGGCCAGAGAAAATGTGTGGGGAAGGATCTGCTGCTCTGAGTCCTGCAGGCTCCAGGGCAGGGATGAGGAGAAACAAGTCTGTGCATGTCCTGTAGGAACCTGTGGTGAGATTTTGGGGGCATCTGTGGCATCCAAGTCCACAGGCAGCAGAGATGTGAAGCCAGGGCAGCTCCTGCTGGGGTTGCACTGCAGGGCTGGAGGGCACCTACCCCTGAGCCTGGTTTTTGGTCCATCCCTGCCCTGTGGCAGGATAAATGATGCCCTTGCTCCCGTGGGCACAAGAAGGTGACAGCACAGCACACTTGTAAGTGACAAAGACCATGTTTAAGTGATCCCTTGGGAATGCTAGGCCTGTGTCAAAGGTCCCTGAAGAGAACATTCCTGCTTTTCCCAGCTGGACCAGCAGCTTCCCACTGGCTGGAGCAGCTGGAGAATATGTTTGGGCATGTCTGGCTGGAGGCTGCCTCACACTGCAGGAGGGTTTTGCCATCACTGGTCCCACTCAGTGGTGCTGGGCCAGGCCGAGCTGCTGGAATTTGGGTGGGTGGTGCCTGCTCAGCCCTTTGGCTGCCTCCAGACAGGCACGGTGGGGTGGGCAGGAAAGGTGAAAGAAGAATATAAAGAATCTTAAATTAGTAATACACACCCCAGAAAATCCATCCTGAAAAGCAGCAGTCTGGACCCAAACACTCCCAAATTCATCCTGTCTTTCCATTTGTACCATGCAGGGACGGGGGGGATGAGCTGGGACAGGGAAGCTGCGGCTGGTTTTCCACCTGGGAATGATTTTTGCTGCTGGCTGCAAGGAGCAGCTTTCAGAGCTGCACTGCAGGGGGTGGATGAGGCGCTGGGTGGTGGTGGATCATTTTCTTGCCAAGCTCCAGCTCTGCTCCAGCTGCAGGTGTGGATTTGCTTCCTCTGGATGTGAGGGATGTGATGGGCACTGAAGGCAGTGCCGGTGCAGCACCCGGGGCATCCCCTGGGGCATCCCCTGGGGCAGCACAGCCTCCAGCTGGGGCTCTGGGATGGAGCAGCATTTACCAGAGGATGCTCCCTGCTTAAACCAGCTCTTTTGTTAACCCCATAAAAGCTCCCCAGTAGAGAGAAGGGAACTGGAACATCAAACCAGCAGCTTTTTGAAGTGGCAGAGAAAGGAGTTTGTGCAACCTGGAGCAGCTCTGTAGCTGCTGATGCAACAGTGAGGGATTCAAAAAGCAGAGTGACGTGAGATAACCGACCAGCCTGGCTGCTGGGAACATCCCAGTTCCACCAGGGATTCATCCCAGGGCTAAACCAGCCAGAAAGTCAATCAGACACAGATTTTCTCTTAGGAAAGTAACCCTAAAATTCTCTCACTGAATTTTTTGGTGGAGTGGGTTCCACTCCCTGAGCCCTGGAATAGGGGGAGCAGGTTTCTGGCTGTAGCAAGCTCCACTCTCGCTTCCCTTCGTCTGGGAACTGGGAAGCTCTGGCTGGAGACCTCAGCCAAGTGGGTTATTGGAAATGGGAAGTGGGCAGAGCGATGGCGTCAGAGTCTGGGTCAGGGAGTCCAGGGGCACGACTGCAGTGGCATCACCAGAGGAAAAGAGGGGAGGAAAAGAGTGATTAAGACAGAATGCAATACAGGAACTAGAAAAAATAAAAAAAGATCCTAAAGGTGACTCATGTTCGGTCCCACAACAAGAAGGAGGAGGATGAAGGCAAAGACAGGGAACTGGGGACCAGGATCAGTGCCCAGGGCTGATGGGCTATTTCCTTCTCACCATTTATAGCCACCGTGTGGGATCTGTCCCCTCCCCTGTGCCCCTCCCTGAGGAGTCCCAAACCCCCACCCAGGAGGGGTGTGATCATGGGAGAATCAGTCTTTATACTTTCCTTGAATAGCTCATCCTAAAGCCTGGAAGCAAACAGAATATATTAAATGCCTGCACATTTCAAAGGAACCTCCTCCCCAGCATCAAAAGGGCACCCAGACACCGAGTGGCAGCCACTGCCTTGACCAGGGAGGTTTCAGGAGTTTTTCATTCCCAGGGGATGTCCCCAGGTGGGTCCTGCAGACACTGAAGGGAGTGGAAGTCTCTGCAGACACGGATGCAAACACATTACTCACAGCAGGAGTGACTCAGCCAGTCCTCAGCCCCCGCCAGGGAACGTGCCAGGGCACAGCACTTCTGCCTCCCAACCTCACCCCCTGCCCCGTGCCCTCCTCTGACATGGGGAGCAGCACCCCTAAAAGCCAAGGGGACGTGGGTGGGAGGTCCAGCATGGAGCAGGGAATGGTTTGAGTTGGGTGAAGGAATCAGGGTGTGAATGGCCCAGCCTTGGATGGGATGGAAAACGGGGAAATGTGGCTTTGTGGAGCCACATTTGATGGGAATCTCATGCTGAGGTCCAAGCTATGCTCATAAAAAATTGTTTTAAATGCACACAAGTACCTACTTATAGGGATTTTAGATGGTTTCAAGATTTAGTGGTCAAAGGTATATTTGAAGTGGGTGGGGTTTTTTGGGGGGGGCGGGAGGGAATATAATCCTTCTTTTAGACCAAGCAATGTAAAGGGAAAAACAGCAAAGACTTGGGCAGATGAGCATCCCTCAGGTTTTTCGGGATGGAGCTGGCAGAGATCAAGGCACACACTTATTTTTCAAGGTGGGATAAACATAAACTCTGCAAAACCCTGAAGATTTTACCAAGGAAAACAACGTGAGAATGAAGAGAACCAACATGGGACCTCCATCCCAGCACAGAGAGCAGGACAAGCCCATGGGGTTGGGGCTCAGACCTGCAAAACACACCATCCTACACCCCAAAGTCCAGCCAGGGCTGTGCCTCCCCCTCGGTGGGGCATCAGGGTGACTTTCCCCCTCCTCAAACAGCTTTTACTCGACAAAAGACCCCGGGCAGGTGTGAAATCATTTGAGTTGGGACAGAAGATTGACAGGAGCTCACTGGAGGTGTAGGAGGCTCTGCTGGGACAAAGTCCTGAGTATTCTGGAAAAAAAAAAAAAACAAAACACCTCTTTAGCAACATTCAAATCACCAAGGATTTTTTGTGTGTGTTTTTTTTTTATTATCTCTACTAACAAGCTTTTTTCTTTTAAGTGGGAAACGTGAAGGGTCTTAATGAAAGCCTCACGCTCCAGCAGAAATCTAAATCTAAATGAGCCCAGTGTTCGGCTGGAGGGCGTTTATATCCCAGCAAAGCCTGTTTTCCCATCAGCTCTTTGAAGTGCCCAATTAAGTGATTTTATACTAATAGGATTTTCCCAGGAAAGAAAGACAAGAATGACAAAACGCTGAATGCTTGATTAACTCTGCCCCTAAAAGAACTCGGATCGTGTTAATTGACTGTTTCCCTGCCATATCCAGCCCTTGTTTGCCCCATTTATGAAGGCATTTTGATGAGACACCGGACCCAGCAGAGTGGAAATACAGTCCCACCAGGCACAAATGGGGGATGAGACAGTCCCTAAAACAAGGCCTTTGCTTACTGGAAATATTCCTGGTTTGGGAGCAGGGCTATGAATCGGTCGCTTCATTCGGCCCCTCACTCATTTTCATCCCAGATTGTTTTTAGCCCCATTCATGGTCATTAACGTAATTGCTTCACTGACTTTCCATGAGCAGCTTGGAAGCTTTGTGGGTTTTTTTTTTGCTGGCAGCAAAGGCCTCATTGTTCGGGGCATGGCTGGAGTACCTGGCTCCGAACCCCGTGCCCGTCTGCCCCTTTATTCACTTGCTGCTCCACCTCACTGCCCACGGCCCTGGAGCAGCACAGGGCAGAGCCCTGGCACCACAGAGGGGGCATGGACACCCCGCTGGGAACCAGGGCGAGCGGCTTCAACCCCTTGCAAAGCTTCCTGCAGGGAATAAGATCCATCCAAAACGTCCACAGGGGGTTATTTTGCAGCCAGCAATTCCCCGCAGGCATCGCAGGGACGGCGAGGGTGGCAGGGGGAGGACGGGGACTGCTCCAGGAACACCGGGATCTGTCACAGCAGGATTCACCCTGTGGGTGGGAATAAGGAAGGGGAGCATGGGGTGGGATTCCTCCCATCCATGCAGCTCCTGGGGTCCCCAGCCCTTGGCAGCTCTGGGTGCAGCCAGGCCCCTGGATGCTGTTACTGATGGAACTTCTTCCTGCATGTGGCAGGTGCTGCTGACAAGGGATTTGCTGCTCCCCAGGCCATGGGATGGTTTGAAATCCATCAGGAGCTCAATCTGGCCCTTTATAGCCCTGTGTGAGAAGGAGGTGATGGTGGGGAGCTGCTGACTATACACTTGCTCATGATGTCACCTCTAAAACTCCTGATTTGGTGGAGCACCTTCTGCTCAGAGCACTCAGACAGGAGGATGGAAGGCAAGTCCCTCCACTCTCACTCCAAAACAAGTATTTTGGTGATCCCAAACCCCAAACCTGGAAGTGTTATCCTTGGAAGTGTTATAAAAGTATGGATATGGCACTTGGGGACACGGATGAATGGTGAACACGACAGTGCTGGGGGAATGGTTGGACTTGAACTTAGAGGGTTTTTCCAACCTAATTGAGTCCCTGATTCTATGAAACATGAAAATATTTCTATTGGTCAAAACCCCTGGGTTTGGGGTAGTCCCACACCAACCTGTGCTCCAGGAGGCATGTGCTGGCCCACTCACCCATCCCATCCCATCCCATCCCATCCCATCCCATCCCATCCCATCCCATCCCCTCCCTTCCCNTTCCCAGCCCAGCCCAACTCAGCCCAGCCCAGCCCAGCCCAGCCCAGCCCGCTGGCTCACCGTGTGTCACCCTCCCCTGGGGTCTCTCTGTCCATGTCACCCATTTTGGGAATGCCGCCACTCCAGGTGAGGGAAGACACAGGGTTGTGACTCACTTCTCCCTTGTGCTGGGGGGCAAGGAGTAGGGCTGGGTGTGGGGAGAGGGGGAAGGGGAGTAGCCATGGGCAGATCAGCCCTGATCATGCCATGTAGGAAGGCAGGACTCAGTCTTGGACAGACAGACAGACCCATCTTGTACAGTGACTTGTGCTGGTGCCCAGTCTGGTGTGGAGCAGCAGGAATGGGAGGGGACAGCTGAGATGGCAATAAAGCCATCAGTGCTGATATGAGAGCCACCACCTTGGCACCAGGGTAAGGGTCGATTGCACTTTCCCTCATCTGTGCAGAGCAGGATTTCCGGGTGTGGGGCTGGAGCAGCAACTTTCACCCCACACTGAGCCCCCCTGGCCTCAGCCCCACTGCTGACCCAGTGCTGGGCAGTGGGGATGGACACGCTCCACACTCTGTGGTGGGAGCTCTGCCCAGGTCCACCAAACAGGGATCAAAGTCAGGAAGTTCCAGGGGCCAAAATAAAACTTATCCTTTCAGTTTCAGCCACTCTCGCTGGTTTCTCGGCATTGCCTTTGAGAAGTCACGTTTGCACCAGGGACAGAATATCGGCTGGGACTTGGAGCTGCTCTCAGCAGGGCCAGAGGATGGAAAGAGGTTTAAAAATCCTGTACTTCACCCACCAGCAGCAATGCTGCCCCAGAGCCCTTCCCACCTCCATAACAAACCTGGGCTTTGCAGAACACCAGAAAGTTTATAGGTGATCAACTGTGGATCCACAAAGGGAGCAGGAGGGAGACAAAGAGGGAGAGGGAGGTTGTGAAAATGGGAAGTGACTGTCCCTCTGTGCTGGGCACTGCTGAGGCACCTGGAATCCTGGGGGCAGTTCTGGGCCCCTCAGGACTAGACAGACATGGAGGGGCTGGAGCATGTCCAGAGAAGTGAATGGAGCTGGGAAGGGTCTGGAGCAGCAGAAGGGGCTGAGAGGGAGCTGGGGCAGGGCTCAGCCTGGAGAAAAGGAGGCTCAGGGGGGACCTTCTGGCTCTCTGCAACTCCCTGACAAAAGGGGGGTGCCGGGGGGAGGTCGGATTCTGCTCCCAGGGAACAAGGGACAGGACAAGAGGCTTCAAGCTCTGCCAGGGAAGTTCAGGTTGGATATCAGGGAAAATTATTTCCCCAAAGGGGTGGTCAGGCACTGGAATAGGCTGCCCAGGTCAGCAGTGGAGTCCACACCCTTGGAAGTGTTAGAAAAGCATGGATATGGCACCTGGGGACATGGGTGAGTGGTGAACTCATGGGGAAATGGTTGGACTTGAACTTAGAGGGCTTTTCCAACCTAAATGACTCCCTGATTCTAAGAAATGTGAAAATACATCTATAGGTCAAAAAATACCCCACGGGTCCCTGTGAGATGCCCCCTGGGCAGGGGAATTCCTGGGTCCAACCCTGGTGAACTCCCATGCCTGCGTTTCCAAGCGGCAGGCACGTGTCAGCCAGGCAGCTGGGGGACAGCTTGGCAGGAATGGCAGTGGACACACCTGGAGCCAGCCTATCTCTCCAGCTGGGGCAGCCTCCTCCCACAAAGTTTATAGTGCAAGTGCATGAAAAGCTGATCAATCCAGCACCAGGAAGGTGTGGCCCCAGTGTAGGTGGAGTAAACCCACCAGTGTTAGCCAGAAATCCTTGGAGAACTCACAGCACCTTCCAGTGCCTGAAGCAGCTACAAGGAACGGGACTCTTCATCAGGAACTGGAGTGACAGGACAAGGGGAATGGCTTCCCACTGCCAGAGGGCAGGGTTAGGTGGGATACTGGGAAGAATGTTCCCTGTGAGGGCGATTTGGCCCTGGCACAGGTGCCCAGAGAAGCTGTGGCTGCCCCATCCCTGGGAGTGTCCAAGGCCAGGCTAAATGAAGCTCTGAGCAACCTAGGATAGTGGAAGGGCAGTGGAATGAGATGAGCTTTAAGGTCCTGTCCCACTCAAACCAGTCTGGGATTTTATGAAACAGTGACCACAAACAGTGTATCAAACACTGACGTTGAGCTGTCAGTCAGTGGGGAAGGCTGGGGCAATGCTGGGTCTTCCTGCTGAATATTGTTGAATATTCATGTTGTGAGCAGCCTCTGCCCACAGGGAGATAATGCCTCTCACAGCTGGCAGGGGTGATTTCCCCCAGTGACACCCAGGGTGACACAGAGCCCCACCCCGATACCACTGCCCCACCCTGATAGCACAGAGGGCTGGGGCTGCCCGGGGCCTGTCACGTCCTCAGCATCCTCAGGATGTTTTGGGGGTGGTGTCGGGCAGTGGGGCCGTGTCTGCACGTGCCATCAGCACATCACAACCCGTCAGTGTCTGTGTTGTCCAGCAAAGTGCCCAAGGAAACAACCAGAAGGATGAACCCTCTGGTAGTCAGGGAGTAATCAGTGACAAAATCTATCCATGAAGGACACCCATTTCCCTTTCCTGGCTGGGATCACTCCCACAGAAAGTCTTACTTAGAGGACTGAGCACAAACACCACCCGAATCAATGTGAAGATTTGTTCAACTCCCAAGTTATGTCAGCCACTAAAATTATTAAATAATAGCCAGATGAATCACTTGGGAACGAACATAGCGTTCCTCTTGCATCGTCTACTTTATATTTGTCTGCAGCTCATGTTTATTTTAGTCCCCAACAGTGTTTGTTTGAAGGGCACTAACAGAGGGAACTCGTGGCTGTGCCCCAGTGAAGCTGCAGAAATGAAAGTGCAACCCCAGACAGGGACTGTTTCTAGGAAGACAGAACACTCCCCTTACCCGGGGGAGATGCAGCTTCTACCGACTGACTGTAAATATTGCCAAGTGAAAATTGGCTTTATTTTGCCTGTCTTTGGCAGGTTGAGGTGTGAACTGGGAGCCAGCTGCATTCCAGCAGCAGGGAAATGCAGCCCCACCCCTTTAGGACAGGTCTCAGTGCTGTGCCAGCAACTCGTGTGTGGGAGCTGAGGTCGAACCGGAGCGACTGGAATTGCACTCCTGCCCTTGGGCCTCCTGTTTGCAAAAGGGGTTGATGCCCCGTTTTTTTCAGTGTTTTTTGTTTCCCAGCCAAAAGTCTGTGCTCTACAACAGCACCAGAGGAGAGTGATTCACAGTGGGGACTGCAGCTCAGGTTTGGGGTGGCATTTCTGGTGCAGGGTTTGAATGTGGATATACAGGACAGGGATTAAATCCAGCAGAAATTGGGAAATTTGTCAAATGTTCAGGCACTTTGAAGATCTTTATGTCTGGAGACACTGGGGCATCTCATGGTGATGAGATAATGGCAAATAAAACTGGAAAGTGAACAGAGGTGATAACAGCAGAAAAAAGCTGCAGAACTGCTCGGGCACTGGTCGTGTCCAGAGGTGGGTTCTGCTGGCAGGTCCCCACAGAAGCACGAAGGTGGTCAGAGAAAAGAACCTGTCACCTGCTCCAGGCTGGTGCAGAACATCCACAGATATTTATTGATGTGTGGTTCTCTCTGATCTCCTTTGACTTCAAACAAAAGGAAATGCAAAAGCAGAGAAAAGATGAAACACAACAATCTTCCATCAGTAACATATTTTAGTTCCTGGTGTGGGAGGACAAGGAGGGCAGAGCTCCAGCAGCAGGTGAGGTTTGGAGGAAGGGTGGAGGATAACACAGCACACTTGCTTGTTCAAGAGAAAAAAAGCTCTGAACTTCTGAAGTTCTTTTCTCCTCTTTTAGCAAGGAGGCAAATGGATTTAATCTTACAGAAAGCAGAAATTGCCAGGCTCTCCTCCTAAACGGGGCTTTGGCACAGGGAGGCTACAACTCTTCCCAAGGCTCAGCTTTGAAACCAACACTGGGTATGACCCACAATGGTTCCCTTTCAGCTTCCTGAAGAGGGTCACTTGTAGCCCAAAATCTCGTGAATTTGAGTGGAACAGACAAAAACTGATGTTGCAAATAGCCAGCTTTGTTTTTCAAGGAGATCTTTTACCCAAAGTAGCTGAAATACAGTTTTTTTAACCAGGAGCACTGTTGTTGTTGGGGAGGGTCACAGCTCCTCACCCAAACACGACCCTGCCCAACTTCAGTGAAACAAATCCCGGCAAAAGCAAAAACATCCTTAACCTCTCCCTTTTCTAAGTGCAAGGCACATTCTTTACATGATCTTCTGTCATAAACAAGGAGCAGCATGGACATAAAAAGAAAAAACACCAAGATCCTTTTCTTCACAAACCCATTTGCACACAATGATCTCCCTGGGGAGAGTGTGAGAAGAGAACTGGGATGCGCTCAGGCACTGCTGAGGAGCACGAGAGGAACTCAGGATTAACCCCAGGATGCTCCTGCCTGAAGCAGCAGCAGCAGCAGCAGCTAATCCTCTCCTCAAATTAGAAACACAGCTGAAATCATTGTCAACACCATGAACAGGGCCCTGAACTGCTGTGGAAGGTGTCAGGCAGCAGTGACTGCCCCAGCACCCCTGGGGTCTCTGGAGCAGGGCTATGGCTGAGGATGGGGTGCTGCTAAGGAGCCTTGGGCAGTGTCCCTTTGTCCCCTCCTATCCACTCCTTGGTGGCTCTTCCTGCTTTCAGAACCTCTGAGGAGAGGCAAGGGATGTCCTTTGTCTTAGAACACCAACACCTCCCTTGTACATTTAATTTCAGAGGATTAAACACAAGCCAGAAGGCTCTACCTGTAAATCACACTCCCAGACCAGTCACTCCCTCAGAGACAGGAATGGGCAGCTGAAATCCATGAATGTGTTGCTGCATCAAAAATAACTCTTGCTAATTACACCCTGGGGGAAGGGCTGATCAGTCAGCATTTATACATATTTATGTATTTCCCACCTTTCTCTTCAATCCCCCTGATTATAGATAACCAGTACAAGTCTGACTTGAGAAGCAACTTCCTTATTCAGCTGAGGAGAAACTGAAGCTGAAACACTTCCAGTTCCGCAGACTGGTGTGTATGAAACCCAAAACCTGCTTCCTCCACTGGCACTTCAGATTCCTCTCCCTGCAGTAGCAATGACTGAATGCTCGTGGTCCCCCCACATAACCACAGGAGGAACAGCTGTGCCAGCAGAGACACCATAAGCTGTGACCCTTCCAATTTAAGTTGCAGATCAGAAAAAAATTCTTTACAGAGAGAGTGCTCAGGCATTGGAATGGGCTGCCCAGAGAGGGGGTGGATTCCCCATCCCTGCAGGTTTTTCAAGTGAGCTTGGCCATGGCACTGAGTGCCATGATCTGGTGATGGGACTGGAGTTGGCCCAAGGGTTGGACTAGATGATCTCAGAGGTCTTTTCCAGCCCAATCCATTCTATGATTCCACGCATCAGGCACTGTCAGAAGCATGCAGGGAAAGGGAACAGAGCTGTGCACGGCCCCGGGCAGCACATCCAGGCTCCCGGTGGAGTTGGGCTGTGGCATTTTGGAAGCAACCGCGGCTCCCTCGTGCCGGGGCCGGGCCCGCCCTGACCTCTGCCGGGGGCCCGCGGCACTGCACGGCCCCGGCCCGGCCTCCTCATCCTTGTGAAGGGAAAAACAGGGTCCTCCTCATTCTCCTCAGGGAAAACACGGCCTGGGAAGCGCCAAGGAATCTGCCTGCACCTTCCCAGCTCACCGCTGAAAGCAGCTCCAGGTGAGTGAGGGCTGTGAGTGCCTTGGGCAGCACCTGACACAGCACACAGGGTTGAACTGCACAAGAGAACCAGCATTTGGGTTGGAAAATACCTTCAAGTCCAACCACAAACAGTACCAAGTAATTAAAAACTAAGATCAATCCAGACACTGAACTCAACAGCCAACGTTAGGTCCTTTGCTTGCAGCTTCACCATCACCTGGTTCTTGCTTGGACAGCACCAGTGAAAGAAATTCCATCATCAGATTGTTCAGTGTGAGGGGTTTAATCTAAACCACACAACTGAACCAATGGAGCACATCTCTTGGATACAGGACCAAGGGAGAAGGGCAATGTGGGACATCCACCTGCTCTCCAGCTGTGCCACGGTTTTACAGCGAGTGAATCTTCATGCAAAGCTCTGGTTTCCAGACCAGCAATTCCCAAACTGAGAAAGGAAGAACACCTTTAATGCTGTGCCCAACCCACACCCAAGATGCAAAGTCAGTGAACCTCAGCATCTCCAGCTGTTTTTCCAAGGAAACATAACAGGGATCCCTGTTGGGCAAGGAGTGCCATGAGCTCCTGAACTCACCGTGGCTGTAACACAGGGCCTGGATTCCCATGGAAGAGCGAGGCCCTGCAACTCCTCGAGGAGCAGAGGTGAGCACAGACCTGCAGGTAAAGCCTTGCTGGACAGTTCAGGTGAGCCACAGCCAGGTACGAGTTAAATACTGAACAACGAGTTGTAACCAAAACTTTAATCCCAAGGATCTCACAAAAAGACATTTTACAAGTGACATGAAAAGTCTTGTACAGTAAAGAAATGTTTAATTCTAAAGTTTACAATGTACCATTAGACACTCAACACATCCACTCCAGGTGTCAGTTCTGCTGTGGATTTGGTCTATTCAGAGGTTCTGGAATAGATGGTCAATCAACAATTGGCTAATTAAAGAGTCTACTCACACCAAGTAAAAAATTAACTGATCCTACAGCTAAAAATTTGTATTTCATGGAATATAAAGCAGCTCAGTTCCAGGTAATGCAGTAAGAACTGCAGCTGGATGAAGCTGAAGCCCAGCCCTTCCCTTCCCACTGGCTCACTGATCTGACTTCCCAGAACTGGGCTATGGAGCACCCACATCCTAGCTCTGCTCCCAGTGATTCCACAAGGAACACACCATCCCTGCACACCTCCCTGGGAGCTGAGCCCCAGCAACCCCCCAGCCCAGCAGAGCTGTCCCAGCTACAGGACACAGACCATTTACTGTTACAGACACACAAACCATGTCTAATGGTACACTGGAAAACCATTAATAATACAAATCAAAGGATCTGCTCAGAACCATATACAGATTCACATCTTTACATTTGCCACCTGTTACAAGATACAAGGAACAAAGCAAGTTCAACAGCTAAAACATTTTAAAAATGCACCAAGCTTTATGAAGTTTCAAAACAAAGCAATGTTCTGTACATACTCCTGGCCTCGGATCTCCTGACTTCCTGTACACAGCTCCTTCCCACAGTCCTATTTCCTCTCATTTGACCTGGAACGACTGCAGAGCAACAGACAGGTTGGGTTAGGTTAAGATCAGGTGCTAAGAACAGATTTTCCTTCAAACCCCTCAGCCCAAATCAGCAGATATTTAAAAATTTAAGAAATATTGTTCCTTTAATAAAACTGAGTGTTAGATTCTTCAAGTTGAAGAACCTTTTAAGATACCAGAGATGGTTCTCCAGCACCACCACCTTTATCAGTATTACCAAGGCACAGAAACCCATTTTTACATATTTACTCAGAACACACAAGTACTGGCAGACTCTTCTTACCTGCGAGACCTGGAGAAGGAGCGAGAAGGCTTGTGGTTCCTCTCCCGTGAGAGTGACCTTTCTCTTCTTCTGTCTCTGGAGAGGGACCTGGTACAGATCACACCAGATGATCAGAGCAAAGCTCAATTAGGCCAACAAGGCTCCTGGAGCTTCCCTTCAGAAGTTAATTTTTTTTACTGTTCAACTTGTTACAGATCATGTCATTAACCTTCCCTTCAGGGAAGAATGATCAGCTTGAGCCAACAGTTTATGCTGTGCTGTAAACAGCCATCTAGTCCTTTGCAGCAGGTTTTTTTTCAGAATCCAACCTCACCATCCCCCAAATAATGGTTGGATTCAATCCTGAAGGTCTTTTCCCACCCAAATGCTTCTAAGATTCCAGATTTCTGGAAGAAATTTCATGGAACTGACAGAAAACCCTGGGCAACTGCAGAATGGAAATTACTTCCATTCTTAATATCCTTCCACTGCTAACCTTGGAATCCCAAAGAGCTGAGTAATTCCAAGCAAAGGACACAGCAGAAACAAACCTGTGTCCTTTTTATCAAACTACAGTCTGAATGTGCACAGTCCACACGTGGGGCTGTTCCTTTTCAACCCTCCAGGCCAGAGCAATCCATGGGGTAAGGAAGGGGTTCGTACCTGCTGCGGCTCCGGGAGAAGCTTCTCCTTCGTGGTGATCTAAAACCAGAAAACCAGATGTGAGGCACTTTATCCATTCTTTGAGCATTACTGGGGTGAGGCATTTCCCAACTTGTCAAACTCAGTGTTGGGCCCGGGGAACGTGCCAAGAATAACTGGCATCCACCATCCAGTAAAAGGCATGGAAAGATTAGGCAGTAAAACCAAGCTCAGGGTGAACAGCACGTTTCCAACCACGAATTCACTTTAACTAAGAATGCGTCAGAGCAGAGTTGTCCAATGCAACACTTTCCATTTCAACTAAATACACTGCCCAGAACACCACACCAAAGTCCCACAAGTGGTTCCAAAAAAAAAAAAAAATAGCACAGAGCAAATGTTTTGGAACCCATGCAAGCCAAAAAGGTCCATAACAAGGCATAAGAGATATCAAGTGGAAAACAAAAAGTGAAAATGCGCTCAGTGTCAATTTGATAATGCCATTAAGTGCTACATTAGAACTGCATATTTGTGATTGTCATTTTTAATGCCATAGAGTGTGTTTAGACTATTTCCTTATAAAAAATAAAAAATTAAAAATATAACCTTAGCTCGGCCCAGTTCATCCCAAAAAGTAATTGTTTAAGTTTTGAAAACTGTTAGTAAAACCATTTAAAGGTGATAGGATTTTTCTGGCAAGGAAAAGCTACATTTGTTAGAGCTTTATCAAAAATTTAGTTTGGCATCTCACATGCAAATATCCTGTTTTTTTACGTTATTCACAGTGTAAGAGCTTCCGTATCACCCTTAAAAGTTTTCTCAAGCAACATATGTACGTTACCACTCAATTATGCACAGCCAGCCTTTGATTGAGAAAAGTAATTACTTATAAGCCGCTTACTCCTTATTTTAACCAGCAGTAAACTGTATAAGCAGGAAAAACTTACAAGTCTTTGGTTTCAACAAGCTAGAAATGGTGAGGTGAGGCTGCCGGACTGACTGCCAAGAAGAATTTGCTGAAAAGGTTTTGCCAGATGTTGCGTTGTATTTAGTTGGTTGGCGAAGGGGGTGTTGTGGATTTTTCCTGCTTTTTTGTTAGCCGAAGGCTGCTGCTGTAGTTGTTGTGAAGACATTTGGTAAATAAACAGCTGAGCTGATTGGCCGGGAATGTGTGGGCGGTCGAGGTGGCTGCTGCCGATTTGGTTAAGGTTGGAGAGAAGGCTGAGAGAAAACAGCATGCTCGGGAACCAAAGGGCGGTGCAACCTGACGACTGGCCATGCCTGGGTCATGTGAAACGACACCAGCCAAGCTGCATGGGGCGCGCTGGTCACATGACGCTGAAAGGGCTAGTTGGCTAATGCAGACTCAGAGGGTGGTGAGAAGAGACATGATGGTGACTCTGTAACGGGTTCATTTTTATTAATAGATGGACCAAAAAGCATAAAAAAAATGAAAAACAAGCCATCAGTACAACCATCTATTAGCTAACAATACTCCTAATGTGTTATTTTTTTTTTCTCTCAAGGTAAGCTCAAAACCCTGACTTGGGAGGACTTCACTCACCTGCAACAGGTAAATTCAGTCCTGTAAAAACCAGGCTGCACATCTGAACTGCCAGACTAACTAGTCTGGGTCCAAGAACGTGCCAGTTCCCAAAAATCCTGCTATATATTAGAGCTGGGTTTGCAAACCTCAACTGACAGGATCATCACACGATGCTTTAATACTAACACTAAAGTGTAAAGACTCCAGATGTTTAAAGCAACTGTTACTTGATCCATTATTAAACAGCTGCCTGTTTGGGAGGTATTCAAATTCTGCAAACAAAGTGGAGAAACCCCTCGGTATGGAAATGCTAAACTGCTGTATGTCATGTTCTGCCATTATGGAATAAAGGAAAGGAACAGCCTAAGTTGAAGTATGGGGAAGAAAGGCAAAGTGTGACTAGAAGATGAGCAGATTTTAGGAGGAATGAGGATATGCCCAGGACAGAGGGCACTGACTACCAACAGTCACCTAAGGACAAAAGCCAACATTCAACACAACTTAAAAGTTCACCTCGATTTTGTCGGGAGGGGGGTTGGTTTGGGGATTTTTTGTTTTGTTTTTTTTAAGCATTTGTCATCTCCAAATCATGGTCAGATAGATGAATGTTATCCATCAACATGCCTTTAACAAGCCTGCTTCTAGGATGCTATGTGGTAACAGTGCCAAGAGCTCTAGGGGTGTGCCCTGCCCGCGGTACCTGCGCCGAGGGGGAGGACTCCTCCTGCGATAGTCATCGCGAGGGCGCCGGCCCCACGAGGGAGGGGGGCCGCGGTTCCGGCTCCGCTTCTCCCCATTGGAGAGCTCCACTCTGACCCGGCACCCACACAGCGTTCTGGGGAGAGACACGGACACAGGTTAGCACTCCAGGGAAAAGGAAGCATGGAATAGAATCTCCACAGTCCACACAAGGAAAGTGAGTAGGTAAGGACAAAAACATTCTGTCTACAGTCAAAAGTAAAGCATTCAGGAACAACTTCAGCATGACACCATCCCATCCCTGGAAGGGTTCCAAGGCCAGGCTGAATGGAGCTCTGAGCAACCCGGGCTAAGGGAAGGTGTTCCCTTGCCCAAGGCAAGGGGGTGGAACGAAATGTGTTTGTTTTAAGGGCCCTTCCTCCCCAAACCAGCCTGGGATTCTACAGCAGACAAAAGGTTTGGCTGCTTCTGAAAGCGGCTGTGCCAGTAAAAGAGGCAGGGAAGGAACCAAGGGAAGTTTTCCTAAGCAGTTTTGCCTCTTTAGTTACACCATCTTTAGTTTAGCACACACAAAGACATCCAAGTAATGTAATTTGGGAGGCCAACTCAAATGCAAAATTAACCTGCCCTTCTTCCTGAACAGCATCAGGGCAGGTTTGATTGGACATTGGCAAGAAATTCTGTCCTGTGAAGGTGGGCAGGCCCTGGCACAGGTTGCCCAGAGAAGCTGTGGCTGCCCCATCCCTGGAAATGTCCAAGTCCACTTTGGATGGGGCTTGGAGCAACCTGGGCTGGTGGAAGGTGTTCCTGTCTATAGCAGAGGGTAGAAAGGGATGAGTTTTAAGCTCCCTCCCACCTCAAACCATTCTGGGATTCTCCTTCTGCATTATTAAGCAAACCCTTATCACACAAACACTGCATAACAAACACGTCAAGTCCTCGGCCCTGCAGTTGAAACTTTCCACTTTCAAAAGCATCACTACCCAGTTTTTCTTTTTCACCACCCAAGCCAAACATATAAGAAACACATTTTACCTTCCATCTAGTTCCCTTACTGCATCAGCTGCGTCTCGTGGATCTTCGAACTCCACAAAGGCAAAACCGGGAGGATTTCTCGCCACCCATACACTGCGCAGTGGTCCGTAGTAGCCAAAGGCTCGCTCTAACTCCGTTTTGTTGCCATTGTTTCCAAGGTTACCCACATAAACCTTGCAGTCCAGCGGACAAGAGTCACGATGCATTGCTATGACAAGAAAGAAAGAAGTTCGTGTCTATTTAAACACAAAGGGTGCGCTTTTCACTTCCAAGAAAGCCCTTTTGTTGTGGCCTCCGACTAAAACTTCAGCAGCGATACGACCTGATGAGATGGAAACATCAATTTGTGTGCAAGGGGCGGGCAGGAGAGTGTTAAAACCGAACAAAAACCCCTGGTTGCTATGTGGCACTGTGACTAAAACTCACTGTTTGGGGCATTTCAGTTACTATGGAAGTGTGTGGGGCGGGTTTTCCCCGTGCCCTTTCGCTGCTTGGCGCGGGGGCGCCCGCAGAGGGCGCAGCGCTGGGGACTCCCATTGTTCCTGGATCGGGATCAGGATCCGGATCGGGATCAGGGGGAATCTGCACATTGAGGGGAGGCAGTGCCATCCTCGGCCGAGCCCCGCCGGCAGCGCCCGGGGGTGAATCCCTATGGAGCGGCTCCTCGGAATTCCTATGGCGGCGTGAGGGCCCAGAGAGCCACAGATGGCCACGATGGCCCCACTCCGCCCCCGGGCACCTCCCGCCCCGCCTCGCCTCACGGAGGGTCGAGAGCGGGCTGAGAGCGGGCTCCTCCTCAGGCACCACGAGGCCTCCCCGCTCAGCGCCGCGGCGGCCGCGCCCGCGGCCCGGCCCCACAAAATGGCGGCTGCTCTTTGTCCGCCGCCGACGCTTCCATCCGCCCCGCCGCAGCCCGACCCCGCGGGCGCCGCCTCCCCCCCCAAGCCCTGCGGGGTGAGGATCCTCACCAGCGCTCAGAGGGAGGACCCGCGAAGGGAGCCCGCGTTAAACTCCGCCGACTCGACCCTCAGCCAGACCCCGGCTCCGCTTTTTCTCACTGGACAAAATGGCGGCGGGCGCGCATCCCGCCCGCCTTATATACCGCCAGTGCTCTTACACGTGACGGGACGCAGCAGCCAATCAGAGGGGGTCATTGCGCTGATTGACAGGTGGCGTCACGCGGTGGGCGGGGCCGGGGAATGGCGGGAGTGCTGAGGGGGCTCCGGCCCCGCCCGGGCCCTGCGGCGGAAACACCCCCAGAAATGGGGATTTTCTGCCCAAAATGAGAAATTAAGTTTTGTTTCTTCGTGTTTCCAGCCCGGTGGGCTCCATCCAGGCCTTGGTTTTCAAGCGTAATACCCTTAGCCCTGGAGTTTACACTGATTCGGGGGACCCTCAAGAAAAAGGATTTTATCCCTTCTCCATAAAATCATATGGTCTTTACTAATTTTTAATCAGAACTGTACTTTGTATTTCACATTAATTTCTGATTTTAGCTTTTAACTTGGTTTGTCAGTGATCTTAACCATGCATAGCTTTAGACAAAGGGGCATTTAACCCTGTGAGCTGAACTTTAAGAAATAAACCAAAACCTTGTTTAGATTAAAGGCTAAACTGTAAGAAATAAATCAGAAAACTTGTCTAGGTTGAGGCTTGAAGGTGTAACATTATTTAGTTAAAAGGAAATATAGAGCTGCAGAGATAAAAGCAGCCCATTAGATCTGTTAAAAATTTCTACTTAAACAGCAACTTGCACAGGCCTGATCTTTCAATATATAAATACATAGATATTTAGATACATTACAACCAGCTTGAATCAGCTTATTCCCACAAACTCTGCTGTTTACAGCAGGGGGGCCCTATCCCTTATTCCTTCACTTTTAAAACATACATATTTTTACACTTTGAAAGTGTTTAGCTGCACCTCAGACCTCATGTAAACAGAGAGTGGAACAACAAAGTGTAATTTATACAGCAGAGACCTAAACTAAGACACTCAGCACCCAGTGCAGGGGCACAGCACGTCCCCGAGACTCAGCACTTGGGGATTAATTAGCGAGAAGTTAATTTCTTTGAATGGCATGTTATTTGGAAACCTTTAGTTGCTCATCCTTCATTCCCACCTTTCCAGGTGTGAGCCCTGTTGGGGTCCCACCTCTTGGAGGGGCAGATCCTTTTCAGGGAGACAAACCCCATGGAATAAGGAGCCACATCTCCTTGTGGTTTTGTACTCAGGAGACTCCTCCAGGCACTGCAAGGCAGGGATTAACTCACAGAGCCCAGGGGGAGGTACAGAAGGAACACAAGGGATCCGAGGCTTTGTCTCAGCTTCACCTGAATTTGTTTTGCACACAGAAAATATTCCATCTGGAGACTGACTTGGGAAGGAAAAAATAGAGTCAGCCCCAGGCTTGGCTGCAGGGCAGGTTTTGAAGGACAAAACACTCACCCTTGCTACTGTGCTCTGACAGAGCTGGGAGTCTCAGGAGCTTCTGTAAATCTGGCTTGAAATCAGAAAATGGGAAATGAAAACAGAGAGTCTGACTCACTGCTGTTCAACTCTAATTTTAATTCCCTGGGAGATGGGAGTTCTCTCTGGGATGATGCAGAATGCAGTGGGTTAGGGCCAGGATTTCAAACTGGAGTTTACCCCCCTCCAAAATGGGGTTATTGGCACAGGACTGTGTCCCAGCTACAAGGAGGTGACACAGGGGAGCTAAAAGCACCCAAAGGAAGGTGGGAAAGCCTGAAACTTGCTCCTGGGAGCTGAAATCCACCTCTTTAATGGTTATGGAAGTGAAGGTGCTGCTGGTGATGCCCCTGAAGCACCTCGAGTTGCAAATGTGGAGGGGCCAAAGTGTTTGTGGCCTCGGGATTTGCTGCAGGGTGTCATTTCCTCCCATCTCTCAGGGAGGGAGGCCAGGAAGGGAGAGCAGCCCTTCAGCAGCAGCTCAGGGGAACTATATTTACCATTACTGTGGTCAGACTGTTTCCTCTGGGCAGGGCGGGGTCTGGTTTTCCACACACAGCTCAGAGCAGCTCACAGGAATTCTGCTCCGTTGGGTAAGAGCAGCAAAGGAAAAAAAAACAACACCAAAAACCAAAACTACAGCCCAAAAACAATCCCGAAAAAACGAGTTGATTTTTCCATCAGCGCAGCTCTGCTGGAGCCCACACTCCTGTTACTGGTGAGTAACAGAGAACAGCACACGGAAAAAATTCCTCAGATCTGTCTGCCCATGTCCCTACAGATAGAGGATCCCTTTGAAGCAGTACAGTCTTTGTTTAATTAAGTTTTCAGATCCCAGGCCAGAGGATCCCCCTTGCCCTAACGAGGATATTTGCACATTTGCTTTGTTTTCTGTTCCCTCCCCCAGTTCCTTTTTCCCCCTCAACGGGGCCTCCAGGCTTTCTCTTCCCTTTTTCTTTGCTCTGCAGCAAAGCGATATTCCCTTCCTCCCCCACCTGGCTCCCTGGGGAAAGGCCTGGAAAGCAAAACAAAAGAATCACTCGCTGGGAAACCATAATTGGCACAACCCTCCTCACTCCCAAACTCCCACTGAAGAAGGTGAGGGAACAGCAAAGGTCCCTCCCATGGGGAGTCAGACCAGGAAAAGCCGGAGGGAGGGAAGGGAGGCTTTGAAGACAAGGCTAAAACCTTTGATTGCTCCAAGAGTGCCTTGAGGGAGCCCCGAGGTAACCAAACTCAGGTCAGTGTGGTTAATTCCATGGCACAACAGGCTGTGCTCTGCTTTGCACCATCCAGGGCTCTTGCAGAGGTTCATTTATCTCAGCTGAAAACATCACCTGGTTGTGCTGCTGGTCACCCTGTGGCATCAGCACTGGGAGCATGGAGGGGTTGGAGGGATGGGCAGGTAGAGCTGCACCAACACCAGGAGCAGATTTAGAGCCAGATGGAACTATAATTTAGATTAGAATCACAGAATCATAGAATGGATTGGGTTGGAAATGACCTCCCAGATCATCAAGTCCAACCCTTGGGCCAACTCCAGTCCCGTCACCAGATCATGGCACTCAGTGCCACAGCCAAGCTCACCTTAAAAACCTCCAGGGATGGGGAATCCACCCCCTCTCTGGGCAGCCCATTCCAATCCCTGAGCACTCTCTCTGCAAAGAATTATTTTCTGCTCTCCAACTTCAATGTCCCCTGGCAGAGCTTGAGCCCCCCGTGCCCCCTTGTCCTATTGCTGAGTGCCTGGAAGAAGAGACCAACCCCCACCTGGCCACAACTTCCCTTCAGGTAGTTTTAGACAGTGCTGAGGTCACCTCTGAGCCTCCTCTTCTCCAGCACAAACACCCCCAGCTCCCTCAGCCTCTCCCCACAGCACTTGTGCTCCACTCCCTTCTCCAGCCTCGTTGCTCTTCTCTGGCCCCGCTCCAGCCCCTCAATCTCTTGCCTCAACTCAGGGGCCCA
>VWZD01001438.1:212062-256645 GCA_013396695.1 Sakesphorus luctuosus | reverse complement strand
GTGCCCCCTTGTCCTATTGCTGAGTGCCTGGAAGAAGAGACCAACCCCCACCTGGCCACAACTTCCCTTCAGGTAGTTTTAGACAGTGCTGAGGTCACCTCTGAGCCTCCTCTTCTCCAGCACAAACACCCCCAGCTCCCTCAGCCTCTCCCCACAGCACTTGTGCTCCACTCCCTTCTCCAGCCTCGTTGCTCTTCTCTGGCCCCGCTCCAGCCCCTCAATCTCTTGCCTCAACTCAGGGGCCCAGAACTCAACACAACACTGAAGGTGTGGCCTCCCCAAGGCAGAGTCCAGGGGAAGGCTCACTGCCCTGGGCCTGCTGGCCACGCTACTTTGGATCCAGGCCAGGATCCCATTGGCCTTCTTGGCCACCTGGGCACACTGTTGGCTCATTTGAGCTTCCTGTCAATTAGTACCCCCAGGTCCCTTTCTGCCTGGCTGCTCTCCAGCCACTCTATTCCCAGCTCAAAACATCCCCTCCTGTGTGAGTGGCTGGGGCATCAATGCGCCACGACACATTGTATATATTTTTAGACATATTATAACCAGGAATCCATCCCTGTCAGTGTCTTTTCCTTGGCGTGGGAGCTTCTCACAGATACACCATAACTCCAGTGCAGGTCTGGCTCTCAGGGAGATGTTACAAAGTCATCACCAAGGCTATTTTGACTACTCCCAAGTCCTTGGGTGGAAGGAAACAGCCAGTGCAAGAGAGTAGCCGTGGCAGGATGGAGTGACAATCAAAACACATGCCCGTCCACCAACCCCAAGTCGCTGTCTCTGTGGTCATTCAATTAATGCTCTTGCAGTGGAGATGCTGCAAACTGCATCCAATGAAAACCCATTGTACGCTGGAGACTCAAAAAGTTCATGGATGAATTGGACCAGATGTTTCAGATGTGACTTTGGCCAATGCTTGAAGATGTAACTAAGGAGCCTTGGACCCGCGGTGTGTAATTGGTGTAACCACAGAGCAGCTGCTGCCCTGGAATCTCAGACACGAACCCAGGCCCCGACTTACCAGTATTTAACAAATGTCATCTTTAATTGTGACACCTTAATGGGTGACACGCTTCTTAACAGTCAGGTAATGAAATCAGGACCCCCCAGCCTGGATCCCCAGCACAGATCTGTCATCCCAGACGCCCGTCCCGGATCCTCATCCCAGACCCCCAGTACAGAACCCCCATCCCAGACTCCCATCCCGAACCCCCGGCACAGAATTGCCCATCCCGATCCCCCAGCACAGGCCCCTCATCCCGGACTCCCATCCCGAACCCCCAGCACAGACGCCCCATCCCGAACCCCCGACACTGATGCCCCTCCTCGCCCTCCCCATCCCTCGCTCCTGCCCCTGTGCCCGTCGCCACTGCGCGGGGAGCGCAGCGGGTGTGGCTGCCCTCGGGCCCGGCGGGGCTAGCAGCGGGGATGCTGCGGGCCGGGGTCTCCCTGGCGGCGGGTCCCCCTCTCCCCTTGGTGTGGGGGGCTCGGACCCCCTTTGTCCGCTGCCGGAGATGCTGCCGGGCCCGTCGGGCCGCGGAGCCGCCGCCCCCGGTGCCCTCTCCGGCCGCGGGGGATGCGGACCCCGTGGGGTCGGTGGGCTCTGAGCGCCCACCCCTATGGAAGGGGCCGCGAACACCAACAGGTGGTTTGACACCAATGCTTTTGTTTTCTTCCCCCTTTTTTTCCCCCGCACCCTCTTGTATTAGGTAGTTTTCCTGGTTTGATCTCGAGGAAGTGAGAACCGCTCATGGCTTTCACACCTCGTGCTTAGAGCCACAGGTGTGACAATCCAATCTGTAGGGTGTGACATCCCATCTCTGCAGGCTGTGACACCCCATCTACGGGAGTGTAGCAACCCCATCTCTAGGGGTGTAACAGCCCCATCTCCAGGGGTATAACAGCCCATTTCTTCAGGGTGTGACACCCCATCTCTGCAGGGTGTAACACGTCATGTCTGGGGGTGTAACAGTCCATTTCTGTAGCATTTAACAGCCCCATCTCTGCAGGATGTGACACCCCATCTCTGGGGGTGTAACAGCCGCATCTCTGGGGGTTTAACAGCCCCATCTCCAGGGGTATAACAGCACCATCTCTGGGGATGTAACAGCCCCATCTCTGTAGGGTTTAACAGCCCCATCTCTGCAGGATGTGTAACAACCCCATCTCTGGGAGTGTGTGATGAATGTGACCCTCCATTTCCGTGGTGTCACTCTGACCTGCTCCTCCTCAAAGCCACGGTCTCACCTCACACAAAGACACAGTTCCATCCCAGAAATCATCCATTTGGAGCTCCTTCCCCACTCCTGTTCCACGAGGACCCTGCAAAGCCATCACACAGGGAGCTGGTGTCTGTAAAGGACGTGGTTTGCAGGGGCTCAGCGGTCACACCTCATAAATAGCTGCAAAAAGTGAACAGAAAGAGTCACTCAGAGCTCGTTGGCAGCACCCAGAGTTGTACAGAGGGGAAGTGTCTCACCTATATATTTGTCTGCAACTTCTAGTAATAGTTGCAAAACTCTGTTACTCACTGTGAGTTATGTGATGCCCAGGAGAACCAGGTTAAGAGGTAGTTGTACACTTGAAATCTTTGTTTTAAATGCATTTTAGGAAGTAGAGTTGGGTTGTCAGATGTGCCCTGAAACTGCTGCCAGTTGGAAGTAGCACACTCCAGTATTTACATATTGGATTCTCAGAAACAGAAGATATGAAAATATGTATTTTTCTCAGAAATAAATATGTAGGATACTGACATTAGAGTTTGGTTTTCTGGGTATTTTTTGAACTGCACCGTGTTCAAAGGCAGTGGTCCTCTGGATTTGGCCAAATTACTGGGTGAAAACATGTAAGAAAAGTGCTTAGAGGCAACTCAATGCCTTTTATGTTCCTTCTTGCTCCATGATTGGGCTGACTTTCAGAATTTTGATGAATTCCACAGCAGAAGAGCCAGCAGGCAATGATGGAGTTATTTCTGCAGGGGTTGTAGGAAGAGGAACTTCTGGATTAGGTGTTTCAGTGTGATATCCCTGAATTTTGCCCATTTCTGAAAGTGTTGGGAGCAATAAACATGTGCAGTACTGGCTGAAATTGTGGTTTTTGAGGCACCATGTTTCTTAAGTTTCCTTCCCTCTTATTTTCAGATCAAGTATGTTCAAAACAGGAAGTTTGACTTGTACCTTTTATTTTGTAAGACTTTTTCCTACTTAGTTACTGGTGGTATTTGTCATTAAAAGCTGAACTCTGTGATTCAGCCTCACTTAATTGGCTGCAGCTCTTGTTGGAAGGTTGTTTGCCATTTATAATGTTTAATTTTCCCTCCCTTTTCCTCTCCCAGCAGCCATGGCCATGACAGGCCCCACTCCCTGCTCATCCATGAGCAATCACACCAAGGAGAGAGTCACAATGACAAAGGTGACGCTGGAAAACTTCTACAGCAACCTCATTGCACAGCACGAGGAGAGAGAGATGAGGTAAAGATCTTTCTTGTTTCCTTTCCAAACAGGCTAAGAGCCAAAATTTATATTAACTTCATTTAGGTTTCTTGAGCCAAAGCAAAAATCATAAAGTCACAGGATGGGTTGGGTTGGAAGGGAAGTTAAAGCTCAGCTTGTTCCACCCCTGCCATGGGCAGAGGCACCTTCCACTGTCCCAGGTTGCTCCAAGCACTGTCCAACCTGGCCTTGGACACTTCCAGGGATGGGGCAGCCACAGCTTCTCTGGGCAACCTGTGCCAGGGCTTGCCCACTCTCCCAGCCAGCAATTCCTTCCCAATATCCCATCTAGCCCTGCCCTCTGGCAGTGGGAAGCCATTCCCCTTGTTCTGTCCCTCTATCCCTTGTCCTCAGTCCCCCTCCAGCTCTCCTGGAACCCCTTTAGGCCCTGGAAGGGGCTCTCAGGTCTCCCTGGAGCCTTCCCTGCTCCAGGTGAACATTCCCAGCTCTCCCAGCCTGGCTCCAGAGCAGAGAGATCCAGCCCTTGGAGCATCTCCATGACCTCCTCTGGACTCTCTCCAGCAGCTCCATGTCTTTCTGATGTTGGACCCAGAGCTAGAGCAGCTCTGCAGGTGAGGTCTCACCTGAGTTGGGCAGAGGGCCAGAACCCCCCTCACCTGCTGCCCACACAGTGGGACCAGCCCAGCACAAGGAGGGGTTTATTTATTATGAGCACTATTGTCTACTCCCCAAAATCTCAATGTTTGGGGTTTTTTCCTGTTTAGGACCAAGACTTTGAACAGACAGACTGGACTTTATAAGTTACATGTTTTTTGTAACAACAGCTGTCTGTGGTTGTGCAATTTGGAGTTTAAATGGTGTTGACACTGTACCCTGATGTGCAGATTGGGCCTGTTAAGGATATTTGGGGCAATTCTGACATCACCCTGTCCTGCTGAGCTCTTTAGTTCTGTGCTTTGCTACTGGAGTCACTGGTGTGAGTGTGGACTGGGATGACTGGAGAGGGTTCAGTGGGTTCCTGAACGAGGGCAAAGCAATTTAAATGTGCCCAGTGGCCAAGTGATAACCCCAAATGTTATCACTTTGCAGCAGCTGCACAGGAGACAGGAAGAGGATCTTGCAAAGAATGACTTGCAGAAAGAGAAGGAATTTTTTAGTGCATTTGTAATGTTAGACAATAAAACCCCCCAAACCACCAATCCCATGTAAATATGTTTGGCATTAGGAAAAAATTCCCAGAGGAAAATCATTGCCAGTGTCCCTTGAAGCCATTCACCTTCTGAGCTCTTGTTTCCTTCTTTCTTTTCTCCCAAATAACCCTTTGGGACTAAGGCTGTAAATATTCTGAATTCTTTAAAGAGGAAAACATGCACAGACACGTTTCCTCTTCCCAAATATTTTGAGTATCTGAAGTATCAGGAAATCTAAAGTAACTTTTCTCCCCTTGCATATGATGAGTTTGAGATGCAGAAAAATTTTAAATGTGTTTAAACAGCCAGTTCTCCCTGGAATAGGTGAGACTTTGGTGTATAAATATTTATTATGGGCCTGGCCTGAAGTAACTTGTCCAGCTGTCAGAGAGAGACAAGAATCGAACCCAGATCTGCTCAATTTGGGTTTGTGTACAACAAAAATGTACAGCTGTGAAACTCAAGGCAGGTTTAGATTATTAAAATTAGAGAGGACAAGGCTGGAATTGTAAATTTGGATAGCAGATTCTTCAAAATAACCTGTCTGAGTCTCCTTTGCACATAATACACTTGTTATTTGCCTGCAAAGACCAGAGGTGGTGGATCTGTGATTAAGGAACAACGTTAATGATTCAACCTTTATTTTTCTGATTTGATTAAAAAACAAGGTTAATGATTCAACCTTTGTTTCTCTAATTTGTCTCTGCTTTAGACAAAAGAAACTAGAACAAATGATGGAAGAAGAAGGCTTGAAAGATGAAGAGGTAATGAATATGACAAAATTATCTTAATGCACAAAACCAAATAATTTTCTTTTCTAAATGGAGATCTGGGATCTTTCCTTGGAATTGCTGTGATCCCTATGGAACCCACGTGCAGAATTCTCACTGGGGCTTCTTAAATTCTAGAAAAGAATCAGGAGATCAGCACATGCACAAAAGGAAACGGAGTTTCTTCGCCTGAAGAGGACAAGGCTTGGGTTGGAGGACTTTGAGTCTTTAAAAGTAATAGGCAGAGGAGCATTTGGAGAGGTGAGTCCAGAAAAAAAATGAATTTTTAACTGGCTCTGGTGTTTGTTAAAGACTTGCTTAGTTTATACAAGCAAAAGGCAAATGTAACAACCAGAGACTGATTTTTGGCTGAACAGTCACATGCATCTTTTTACCTCATCAGTGCTGGTTTAAAATATCCTGTGCTTTAGAGGAACTTGAATGGTGTTGGAAAGGACTTGGTGGGCAGGTTTGGAGTGGGTTTTAGTGGTGAACTCGTGGGGCTGGACTTCGGGAGAGCTGGAGGGTCTCTTCTGGTGGCCTTTAGGTGTGAATTGCTCAGTGTTACAATTATTGCATCCCTTCCAGCCAACAGGACATTTTGCCACTGCTGTGGCTTTTGGGATTTATCATCTGATGTTTTCAGCGAGTGGAAACCAAGGGCTTGATTCCCAGGGCTGTGCTGGTGGGGCTGGGTGTGACCCCTCTCTCTGTGTGCCCCCAGGTGCGACTGGTGCAGAAGAAGGACACGGGGCACGTGTATGCCATGAAGATACTGAGAAAGGCTGATATGCTGGAGAAGGAGCAGGTAAATCATCCCCCTGAGCACCACTTGGTGGCTCTGGGGGGTCACTGGGATGTGCAGAGGAGGAACAGGCAGCTCTGGTTTAGCTTTAGAAGCTAAAAAATTGTGGGGTTTTTTCCACCTCATTTTTTATGGAGGAAATAAATCAGAAAATCAGAAAATGATTCAGAGGAAATAAATCAGAAAATGAATTTATAAGGACTTGTCTGTAGTGAGTCTTCCAACACAAACTTGTGCAAATGATTCAGTGTAGGCTTCAAGATCAGGGTTTTCCTGCATTTCTGACTTGTGGGATCAGTGTAGGCTTCAAGTTCAGGGTTTTCCTGCATTTCTGACTTGTGGGATCAGATATACATGTGAAAGTAATAGAGCTGCTGGAATTCAGACTCAGAGAGACACAAAGCAGCAGCATTTCACATTTTTAAGGCTTTCCTTTAGTACTTCTGGGAATATAATGGTCTGAGACAATCACTTCTTGTTCAGCACTGGGGTGAAGCTCTGTGTGTATTTTTAAAAAGAGATCTAATGGTTAGATATTTTTGTGTATAGGATTTTTACAATATCTAATAGGTATAATATGTTAGGTATAAAATGTATGTGTATGGGGAGAGGCTGAGGGAGCTGGGGGTGTTTGTGCTGGAGAAGAGGAGGCTGAGAGGTGACCTCAGCACTGTCTACAACTCCCTGAAGGGAAGTTCTGGCCAGGTGGGGGTTGGTCTCTTCTCCCAGGCACTCAGCAATAGGACAAGGGGGCACGGGGGGCTCAAGCTCTGCCAGGGGAAATTGAAGTTGGAGATCAGGTAGAAATTCTTTGCAGAGAGAGTGCTCAGGGATTGGAATGGGGTGCCCAGAGAGGGGGTGGATTCCCCATCCCTGGAGGTTTTTCAAGTGAGCTTGGCCGTGGCACTGAGTGCCATGATGTGGTGACGGGACTGGAGTTGGATCAAGGGTTGGACTTGATGATCTGGGAGGTCTTTTCCAACCCAATCCATTCTATGAATCCACCCTGTGTTGAAGTTCTGATGGTGTTTCTGCCCCTGTGCAGAAGTTTGGCTTTTGTCTTCTCAATATTTGATGCTTTCCAGTGTAATACTTGAATTGCCTGTGCAATAAATGCTTCTAATAAAACTAACCCAGGGCATCTCTGTGTGCAGGTTGGCCATATCCGTGCAGAGAGGGACATCCTGGTGGAGGCTGACAGCCTGTGGGTGGTCAAGATGTTCTACAGTTTCCAGGATAAGCTAAACCTCTACCTGATCATGGAGTTCCTGCCTGGAGGTAACTGGAATCCAAAGGCTGCTTTCCTGTTGCTAATTCCTGCATTTCCAATGTAGCCCTTGGTTACCCTTTGTTTGGACATCTGTGAAGGAACAAATACTTGTAAAGGTTTTTGATTTTGGGGGTACTGAGATGTTTGGGGCAAGCTCGAGGTTTCCTGCTCGGGTTTGAGCTGCAGGTGTTTAAACTTGGCCTAAATATTCTTCTAGTCCGTGGCTGTCAGTAGAACCACCACATGACCAGCCTTGGATTCTCTAATCTGTTGGTTTTAGCTGAGTGCAGCAGAAATAGCTTTTTTTCTATAAATGTCTTACAAGGTCCATTTCTTTCCTCATAACAACCTGGGCTGACCACATGGACTGATAAAACCCCAAATGTGGTTTTCCTTATTGAAAATTGGGAGTGGTGGTGGGACAGTGAGGCTGCAGGGGGAGAAGTTCCAGTGGGACACTGGCCAGAAGATCCCAATTCTTCCTGGACTATCACATGGACTGTTAATTAATGCCTTAAATGAGTGAGAGTGGAGCCTGTGTGTTCACCTTTGGGGGGTTTCCAGGTGACATGATGACACTGTTGATGAAGAAGGACACTCTGACAGAGGAGGAGACGCAGTTCTACATCGCCGAGACGGTGCTGGCCATCGATTCCATCCACCAGCTGGGCTTCATCCATCGGGATATAAAGCCAGACAACCTCCTCCTGGACAGCAAGGTGTGCATTGGCCACTGCCTGGGGAGGGTAAATAGGCCTTGGGATTTTTAGTATTGACCTGAACTCGTGTTGAGGGTTGTGAAAGAAGATGGTGCTTCTTTTTTTAGCAGCTTTGAGGGTGTATCTGCCACAATCCTGGGAAAAACCCAAGCCAGGAAAGGCCTCCCTTCCACCCCGGCTGTACTCAGACCTCGAGCTCTGACAGCTGTTTAAGCTATTTTTGGCTGTTTCAGCTGCAGTTTCAGTTCTCCCCATGTAGACAAAGCTGTTTCCTTTTGCTCTCACATCTGTTCCACTCCCACTTGCCAGCCTGGGGGGAGATGGTGCCATCAAACATGAGGGATGTGGCTGTTCCAGACTGAGAATGGAGATGGGCTCTCCCTCAGGATCAGGAGCTGTTCCTGGTTATTGCAGGCAGTTTGCAGAAATCCTGATTGTCTCAGTATCCTCCCGTTGCTCTCTTCAAGTCTGCCTAAAATGAAGCTTGCTTGGAAAAATTAGCCAGCCATAAACAATTACTTTCCCACTACCAGGTTGTAATTACTGATGTAATTAATGGAATCACAGGATCCCAGACTGGTTTGAGTTGGAAGGGACCTTAGAGATTCAGTTCCACCCCTGTCATGGGCAGGGACACCTCCCACTGTCCCAGGTTGCTCCAAGCCCTGTCCAGCCTGGCCTTGGACACTTCAGGGATGGGGCAGCCACAGCTCCTCTGTGTCCAATTCAGTTGTTTACCTCTAGATGTAAATAAATTTAGGACTTTGGAAAGGACGTATATTTTAGATACACTTCTAAAAATTGCACTTAGTCAGTGGGGTCATGTTATGCACCAGGACAGATCCAATCACTGAATTGAAGGTGTTTCTTTTGGGGTCAGTTCACAGCCCAGGGGCTGCAGCTGCCTCTGGAGATGTTTCCTTCCACCCTGAAGGGATGGGGAGCTCACAGGAGCACAGGTTTCTTGAAGGGCTCTCTCTGTGTAGTGATGAAAGCATCAATAGCTTCATTCCAGGTACACATCCAGTGTTAGGCTAAAACAAAGAATGCAAAGGACATGGAGGTGCTGGAGTGTGTCCAGGGAAGGAAATAGAGCTGGGAAGGGGCTGGAGCAGCAGGAGGGGCTGAGGGAGCTGTCGAGGCTCAGCCTGCAGAAAAGGAGGCTCAGGGGGGACCTTCTGCCTCTCCAGGATTCCCTGCCAGGATGGGGGATCTGGGGTGGGGGGTGTCAGGCCCTGCTCCAGGGAACAGGGACAGGAGGAGAGGGAACTGTCACAAGCTGGGCCAGGGGAGGTTCAGATTAGATATTAGAAAACATTTTTCCTGGAAAATTTGATCAGGCTCTGGAATAAGTTGCCCAGGGAAGTGGTGGAATCACTGTCTCTGGAGGTGTTCAAGAGGCACCTGGGAACACAGTTTAAGGGGATGAGGATGGTGCTGGGTTCTCCTCCAGCCTTTCTGATTCTGTGATTTGCTCTGATGATGTCTTAGATTGGTTCTGTATTTTGGTTGGTTTGCTCATTCCTAGGGCCACGTGAAACTCTCAGACTTTGGTCTGTGTACTGGACTGAAGAAAGCTCACAGGACAGAATTTTACAGAAACTTGAACCACAGTCTTCCCAGTGACTTCAGTAAGTTCTTTGGCTCCAAAGGGTGTCTGGGTGGTTGCTCTCAGTGCCTGACATAACTCATTTGGTGTGAGGGTAAAAGGCTGTAGTGGGGGGGGTTTAATAATCAAACTACATCTTGGAGTGTCATTTTGATTTTATTTAAAATAATTTCAGTTACTTTAATGTCCAAACCCATCTTCACTTCCAGAAGTTTATCTGTGAAACAGACTCTGTTGTGTAATAAACCTGGAAGGAAAAGATGGTGGCTGGATCTCCAGTGTTACTTAAATTAATGAGTGAGGACAGTCTGTCTGAGTATTCAGGAATTTTCTCATGGGGAATAACTTGGATAATGGATTTAAATAAACCTTGAAAGTGTGGACCAGTAATGAAGGGCTTGATAAGATGTCAATATTACACAGGTTTGGAAGTTGCTGGTAGGTTTAGGGTATTGACATGTCTTAAATGAGATCTTTAATGTAACAGTTTGGGGGTAAAAATATCTCTTGGGTGACCATTAGGATTGAGTCACAGATACTGAATCTCTTTTAGCTTTTCAGAACATGAATTCCAAAAGGAAAGCAGAGACTTGGAAGAGGAACCGCCGGCAGTTGGTAAGTAGGTCCCACCTGGCTGGGAATGTTCCTGCTGAGGTGCTGCATCCAAAAGGCACGTGGGTTTACATGGAAGGGGTTCATGCACTCCAGAGTTCTGAACAATCCTGGAAGGAAAAGATTCTTCTTTTTCTTTTAAAAAAAAATGAGGAATGACTCTTAATTTGTCCTTCATCCATCTGCTGAACAGCTGGTGACACGTGTGCCTGAGATGGCACTGCCAGAATTATTTATATGGATATTTGATTCCTCCAAGCCAAAACTAACAGTTCTTGCCACTGCCAACTACCAAAGGGCTGCTGACCCATTCCAGGGTGTGTATGGACAGTGACACCTTTCCCCCCATTCCTGATGGTATTTTAGGACCCCTGCACATGAACATGTTGATTTTGTCTCTATAAAGCTTTACACAGCTTTGTTGAAGGATCTCAAAGACAATTTGGTGGTGTCTTCCTTAAAATAATCAGTGTTGTGGAAGTCCCCACTTCCATGTCAAGCAGTTTTCCCTAAAGATGCATAACTGGTGGTGTTTATTCCAGGCTTTTTCTACTGTGGGAACTCCAGATTACATTGCTCCTGAAGTTTTCATGCAGACTGGGTACAACAAGCTCTGTGACTGGTGGTCCCTGGGGGTCATCATGTACGAGATGTTGATCGGTAAGGAACAGGCAATGCAGGGGTTGGACACAGGGACTGGGGAATATCTCAGCTGTTTTGTGGAATTGTGGAATTCCAGACTGGTTTGGGTTGGGAGAGACCTTAAAGCTCATCCAGTCCCACCCCCTGCCATGGGCAGGGACACCTCCCACCAGCCCAGGTTGCTCCAAGCTCTGTCCAGCCTGGCCTTGGACACTTCCAGGGATGGGGCAGCCACAGCTTCTCTGGGCAACCTGTTTATGTGCTCAGAGCATCTACTCCTTCCCTGGTCTGTGAGGTGGGTTCTGACCAGCACATTGTAGACTTCAGGAACTAGTTTGCTTCCTCCAAGATTGTATTTTTGTTTCTTTTCAGGTTACCCACCGTTCTGTTCTGAGACTCCTCAAGAGACCTACAAGAAGGTGATGAACTGGAAAGAGACCCTGACGTTTCCTCCAGAAGTTCCCATCTCTGATAAAGCAAAGGATCTTATTTTAAGGTGCCAGCCACATGGTTTGCCAGTTTATATAGCACTGATTTTCTTGTCTTGCTGACTGTTCTGTACCTCTCATGGCTTATTCCACATGGCAAAACCCTGATGCTACAAACTCTTGTGCACATACATCAAATGCTGAACTCCCTCGTCAAATACTTTTGTCTCTCAGGTCATTTAGTTGTTCCCTGACTGCTCTGGCAAAATGTTTCTGCTCCTAATTTTGCCTGCAAGCTTCTCATGGAATCAACTTGAATCCTTTTGTCAGAGCTGGCTTCTTACAAGAGGAATTATTTTGCCATTGTATGCACTGGAACATACAAATGTATCCCAGTGCTTGCTGACTCATTGGTGTGTCCAATCACTGTCTATTCTCAGGACAGAAATATAAAGGTCTACAATTTTAGGCTTTATATGTTCTCCTGCTCTGCCCTGTCCTGGGATAGAAAGGCCACATTATCCTGTTGTGAAGGGACAGCACATCTTAACTGTGGCATTGGACACGACATTCCTGAACATATCTTTGTGTGTTGGTTTTGCTGTGGGAGTTCTTAGTCTGCTCCATTTATATGTTAAGAAACTGTAGCAGTATCAGTCCAGAAAGCTGTTCCATTTCTGTATGGAATGCTTTCATTTTCATTCTCCCTTCATTTTCATTCTTCCTTCCATCCCAGATTTTGCTGTGAATGGGAGCACAGAATTGGTGCATCTGGTGTGGAGGAAATAAAGAGTAACCCATTCTTTGAAGGGGTTGATTGGGAGCACATCAGGTAAGATGCTTTGCAGAAAAGGAAGCTGCTCTTCTCCAGGGACTGCCCAGGCCAGTCCTGGTCAGCAGCAGGGAGCAGCTGACTGCAATTTATCATATCCAGGTGTGGGTGAGAGTCTTTTGTTCCCTACCTGAAGCTTGCTGAGATTTAGGCACCTTCAGTGTTGATTCTGTTAAAAAAGGAAAAGTGGCTGAATCCTTTTGCCTTTGAAATCTTAACACTCCATTTGCTCCTCTTGGCAGAGAGAGACCTGCTGCAATTTCCATAGAAATTAAAAGCATTGATGATACCTCAAACTTTGATGAATTTCCAGAATCTGATATCCTTAAACCAACAGGTAAATGATTGATTCTGCATGTAAACAATCCTTTTCTGGTGAAATCATCTTTCCTGTTAATCAGAGAAAGGATCTTACTAGATGCTAATTTCTTTTTATCTGACCAAATAGCTTGGCAGGGTGTGCAAGCTGGAATTAAATTCCAGGAGATGCAGGATGGAAATGATTGGGGAGTTATCTGAGAAAGGGCATCTCTGAGGCAGCAAAGCTCCTCAAGTTCTGCAGGTTCAGATCTCAGCAGGACCTGAGCCCAGCCCTGCATGTTCCCCTTGTCACTGGCTGGTTCCTCTGGCACAGCTGACACTGGAGCAGGGGAAGGGAAGGGGATGTTTTGGTGTAAGTCTCTAAAGGATCACAGCACAGTCACACATCTGCTCCATGAGTTTAAATACAGACTCCCAGAATGGTTTGGGCTGGAAGGGACCTTAAAGCTCATCCCACCCCCTGCCATGGGCAGGAACACCTTCCACTATCCCAGGTTGCTCCAAGCCCTGTCCAGCCTGGCCTTGAACATTCCCAAGGACTGGGACATCCACCACCTCTCTGGGACAACATATGCAAGTGTTTCACAGCCCACACTGTAGAAAATGTGTCTGAATCTCCCCTCTTTTAGCTTAAAATCATTGTGCTGTGTCCTGTGTTCCAGCAGTTCTTCCCTGGGGTTGAAGCACGAAGCAGAATCCTGGGTTTATATTTTTACCTGCCCTGTTCCACATCCAGGGTTTTGTATGAAAATAAACTTTGCAGCCTCCAAAGGGTAATTTTATTCCTTCTATGTCTTCCCAGTGGCAACAAGCAACCACCCAGAGACTGACTACAAGAACAAGGACTGGGTTTTTATCAATTACACCTACAAGCGTTTCGAGGGCCTGACAGCCCGAGGAGCAATCCCATCCTACATGAAAGGAGGGAAGTAACAGCTTTACCTGGGACTTCTGAGCCATGGAATTCTGTTGCTGGACTTTGGGTTTCTACCTATAAAAGAACTCTTTTTTTTTTTCTTTTTTTAAAAGAAAACTTGAGGGCTATCAACTCTTGGAGAAACTTTGTTACACACCTGGTTGTTACTAAGGATTTTTTTTTTTAAAAACTTCCACACCGTGTTTGCATCATCTCTGCTGCCAGCACCTTTTGCTGCTTCAGGAGCAAGAGTTTTTCTTTGTAAATCCTTTGCCAGATTGTACAGTCCATCAGGAGATGGGAGCCTTCCCCTTGGCATTGCAAAGCATGGGATTCTACAGGATTTTTGCCAGTCCTGCATTAAGTGACAAACTCACTCTGCCAATTCTGCCAGCACTGTTTGCCCACTGGCTGAGGACTCCAGCAACAAAGCAATAATTAAAGCCTGAGACAGACAACTCTCCAGGAAACTGTTGAGCAGAAGGACACAACTCAGATTGCCTTAACCTTAGTTTGTAGTGCAGTTTTTATAATGCTCTTTGGAAGCCTCTCAGTAGCATTTCTCAGCTCTGTCACAGTGGCCTCCAGTCCTGGTGCACTTTACTTTTGGTACTAAGTGACCCCTCAAGCCATTTAATACTTTTTCTAACTTCAAAAATTGTGCAACGCTTTTCCTTTCCTATATAGAGGAGAAATGGGCCATTTCCTGCTGCGAGTGTTTGGTTACTGTATGACAGGGTGGATCTGTAAACACCACAGATAATAAACTCCAGCTGGTCACGCTGTGCATCTGGAATTAGAGCAGAGAGGGAGGGAAATTCCTTCCACCTGCTGCTTGGTGGGGAAGCTGAGCAGAGGCTGCCTTGGCTGGCTGGTGCCACCTCTTGGCCACCTCTGAGCTCTGCTGCATCTTCAGTGGTTTGAAGAAAAAAAAAAACTTTTTCTGTGGACTTTTTGCTCTTGGTTTGGAGCAGAACAGGATCAGAGTGTTGCTGATGGAGGCCTGCCTGGTGTTCCCTTGCAGAGCTGCTCTTGCTGTCCTGGCTGAACCATCTGTCCTTGGAATCTGCCACAGACTGGGGTCACTTTGGGGCAGTGGAATGCACCGTGTCCACTCTTAGATTGTTGCCTGCTGTAATTTATAAAAGTTCTGATCAGGTTCTCTCCAGGAGAGCCCCAAAGTGCCTTTCCTTGCCTGAGCCTCTCTGGGAACACGACAGCATTTTGGGAAGGAGAGTTCTGCCTCAACTGAGCTTTTCCTAATTCCTTTTTCTAACCACAAGCTCCACGTTGTGCCCATTTTGTAGTTAACTCTGCACTTCCAGGGGCAGGTGGCATGAGCCCTTTGGGCCTGCCTGGTTCCAGTCTGTAATTTGCAATCAGATTGCTAAAAAGGATAAATTTTTGAGGTTTGTAAAAGCATGTCTGAGTTTGAACTGTCTTGGATTCCTACAGACTTCTCTTGGTGCTGAACACTAACTCCAGAGTACAGACAAGACAAAGCTTGAGTGATGTTTCACAGGAAAAAAAGGCTTCCAGGGCTGGTTAGTCCTGACTTTGTAGATTAGGAAATGAAACAAAATGGGTTTGTAGTGGAACTTTTTTTTTTTAAATAGGTGCTTTTAGGGAATTTTTACCTACATGTCTTTTGAGTGCCATCCTGAAGGACTGAGGGGGGATTGCCAGTACTGTACAGAACTCGTTGTGTCCCCTCCCTCACCACTCCCTGTGCTTTTTGTACATGTCCCACGACTTTAATGACTTTGCCATAAGCAGTTTGGGTACCAGCTGGATCCTACCATGCTGACAAGCAAAATAGCCTTAATTAGAAGTGATCCCAAGGTCACTGTGGTCAGCAGGGCTCACTTGGATGAATAAGGGCTAATGGAAGGAATGACTTACAGGATCAGGCTTTTACCAACTCGTCCCCAAGATCACCTTCTGCTCCCTTTGTACTTTGTGTGAAGGGCTGATACCAACTTCTCCTGCAGTTTCTTCCAGCCATTTGAAAATGTTGCCTTATAAACCATTTGAATTAATATAAAACCATTTTTTTTCAATTCCTAACAGCTTAGGTACTGCCTTAAAAGGAAATAAAAACAAAAATCAAAATCCTTTAAAGCTGCTGTGGATTAGCAACAAATGATTTTGAGATAGTAGCTGCATTTGTAGCCCTTTACTGAAAGGGACCAGCGTTTTTATTTACAAATACCAAAGAAGCTGAAGAATTACAAGTTGTGATGATGCTGTGAAAAAACCCAACTCTCTAGTACTGTGTGTTTTGTGCATTTTTAGTGCTGTGTTTGAAGTGTGACCCCTCAGGTCACTGTGAGCTCGAGGTGGTTTTTCAAAGGCACAAGGAGCAGTTGGGTACCTCATTCCTGTTGTCTTCCAGCACAAGCTGGATGTCTTTGAACCCAGTGCTCGTGGACACACCCTCAGAGGTAGGTTCTGTATCCCAGGAGCATTGCAAGCCTGCTTCTTCCTCCAGTTTTTCACCAACATTAGGGAAAAAAAGTGTGTCCTACAGTATCTCCTTCCCAGGATCCATAATTCAGTAAGGATTTTGGATGCCTGTTCCATCTCCCATGGTAGCCAAACATTTTCCTTAGCTGCTTGTGTTTTGAGGTCGTTTGTATCTTTAGCTCTTTTTTATTGACCTGCAGGTGCTGGACTTGTAGGAGTGATCCCAACCTGAATTCCCAGTGGATCTGAACACCTTATGCTGCCAGTTCATCTCTGTATCATGCCCAGCACGAAGCTGCACTAAGTGTTTCTTATCACTGTGCCCTGACTCTGCCTTAACCTCCAAGTTGAAAAAGTGTTCTGTAAATATTTAAAAGCTGTTCCAAAATTGCACTGTAAAATTTGGCAGGTGTAGTCAACTTTTTATGGATAGATGTCATTGTTTTGTGTAAATAAAACCCTCTTAGTACACACACTGTTGCTGGCATGTTGTGTTTTACAAACTGGAATTGTGGAATGGTCTGAGTTGGAAGGGACCTCAGAGATCCAGTCCCACCCTCTGCCATGGGCAGGGACACTTCCCACCAGCCCAGGTTGCTCCAAGTTTATCCAACCTGGCCTTGGACATTTCCAGGGGTGGGGCAGCCACAGCTTCTCTGGGCACCCTGTGCCAGGGCCTGCCCACCCTCACAGGGAAGAATTTCTTCCCAATATCCCATCTAATCCTGCCCTCTGGCAGTTTGAACCCATTCCCTGTGTCCTGTAACTCCAGTTCCTGAGGGACAGTCCCTTCTCCACCTTCCTTGTAGCATCTTCAGGTACTGGAAGGTGCTCTTGAGGTCTCCACACAAATCTCACAGTTTTCAAACTCTTAACACTTTTCCCAAACTTCATCAAGGAAACCCTGGAAGTCCATCCAAGGCTGAAGGTGGAAATCAAAGCCAGACCTGCTCCAAAACTGTTTTCTCCCAAAGACAAGTAGGTAGAAGTGGAGAGTACCTTTCACAGCACTGACTGGAAGTACTGGGGCTTGTTAGAGACGCAGCAGTTTGTGGGTCAGGGAGTGTTGTCTCAGGCCTGTGCTGCCTTTAGAACATCCCTGCAGTGAGTTGTGAGGAGTTCAAATAAACTCTGAGGTCCTCTCAGCACAAAAGGTGGTAACACTTCTGTGCAGTTGATCCCTGCCAAATCCACCAGGCTGTGTCTGGTGCCAAACTACTCCTGAGACTTTGGGCTCACAAGCCAGAGTTACTGTATGATGCAGGGAAACAAAACCTTCTGCCCTCCACCCCCAGCCCGTTCTTTCACTCCACATTTAAAACAATTTTTAAGAGTCAAACAAGCCACATATAATTTATATTTTAATACAGAAACCATACATCTGGAGTTCATACACAGCACAGGGAACACTTCAGTACATCTAGAATAAGACAAGAGTTGACCTTGTACCTGAAGAGGGTGACCATGAGAGGAGGAAAAGCAAACACTGCTTTGATTCAGTGTTCCAGTGGAATTCACTGTACTGACAAAAATTAAAATCCAACATTCATCTTTAATTACTTGGTAGAGCCAATCAACTACAGTGGTAAAAACTGCATGGAAATCCTGGGAGCTGGATCTCTCCATCCCATGCTGAAGGTCCAGCTGGTTGCACAGGGCACCACGAGCTCCTACAGGCAGTGACAGCCTTTAACCTGTGGCCACTGTTTCCAATAAACTGGCTGAATCCTTCAAGAGGCTGAGCTGACCTTGGGCTCAGGGACACACACATGGTGGGATTTGGTTTGGCTGCTCCTGGTACTTTGCTGTTAGATCCCAAAAGGTGACATCCAGGTCCAATTCTCAGCACCTGATGCCTTGGCAGAGTCCTGAGGAGGAGCTTTCAACACCACACACACTTCAGTCCTTGGAGCAGGACATGTGTAAGCTCCAACTCAGCTGGGCAATACCAATACTCAAATAATTCAAACTGACACTGCTGTAAAAATAAATACACACTGAAAAACATAATCACAAGGTCTGGGGGAAACCTCCACCCTGCTGGGCACACACAAGCTCACCAATGCTTCTGCCTGTCCTGAGGGAAGGGCTCATCCCCAAGGCTGGGGTGGGTTTGGTCTGGCCCCTGGTGGAAGGTTCACGGTCCATTTGTCTTCCTTTCTCTACTACAAAAATAGAAATTCATCTGGAACAATACTGGGAGTGCCTGCACATCACCCCAGCTCTGTGCAGGCACTGAAGGACACTTCATGTACTGACCCAATGACACACAGGGAGGAGTTTTCAAAAGTACTCAGGTGGAACTTGGGCATCTGAACCCCTGGGACCTGAAATCTTCCCACAGGCACTGATGAAAAGAAGGGATCTATTTGCTGCACTTGGGAAAGAAGGTAAGAACAGAACAAGAAACCTGCACTCACACAAATGGGAACTGAACATATCAGAAATAGGTGTCTGTAATTTTTCTGACTCAGAATTTTTGCTTGATCTTGTCATGTTACACCGAAACCACCAACCCCCCTCAGCAGCAAACAGAGTGATCTTCACTAGTCAGTAAATCCACCTGGCAGTCAGAGGGAGAATAATACTCTTTTCCTTGATGTTGCAGTCCTGGTAATAAAGGATTAAACTTTCTAGGGGCAGACTAATACTGACCTCTGCTTTGCCAAGTCTGACCAGGTAACTCAGTGCCCAAATGGTCCAGGTTTCAACACCACTGCAAGAGCAGCACTGACCTGAACAGCTCTGCAAGGAGCCCTGTCCTTCTCTCTCTTGAATGGTTTCAGCTTTTCTTTGCACCAGCACCCTGTTTAAATACTCCAATTTAAAGCCTTTCCACAGGCATCAGCAGGGATGGCTTTGGGAAGCTGCCCTGTTTTGGGTGCCCTCAGCTCAGTTGGGGCAGAGCTGAACTCACTGTGTGCCCACCAGGGGTTAAGCCAGCCTGGAGGGAACTCCTACAGGGAACTCCTGCAGGTAATTCCTCCAGGAAACTCTTGCTGCAGGAACAGGACCAGCAAGCTCCAATCTATGTGAGCTAAACCAGCCTGGAGTGTGTCTGTTCTCACAGTCACAGCTTTGCTGGCCCTGAACCCAAAATTCCCACATCCTTACACAGATAAGGGTACCACACTCAGAGCAACAAAAGAGTTGTTCCCAGGTGTGTGTATTTTTCTCTCCTGAGGGCTGGTTTACTACTGGTATTTCTTACCTGCCTGACAACAAAATGGTCCAGTCAGTTCCAAACTGGGAAAAAAGCAGCTGGCCTTTTAAAGCTGCAGCAGCAGAGAGTTCCTTGGAGAGTCTACAGGAATTCTGACTAAGGTTGATGAGACCAAGGATTTTACTCAGGTACTGTTTGTGCTGGGAGCTCCCCCACTGGCTTTTTTTGTCTTAGCAGGGAATGGAGGAGACAACTGAAAGTCTGTAGCATGCACTGTCACCTCTAGAAAGCTTCACATCTATTTGGCTACTAAACAGATTTACTTGGTTGGTAAAGTATCAGCTTCAGTCTCTCTTGGATTTTCCTTCAGCACAATCTACTTGTTTTACTGAACTTAACAGAAAACATCCCTAAAAACAGTGATTCCATCTCATGGAGAAGTGTGTATGGGAAATTCCTGTGAAGAGGCATATGCTTCCTATGGAACCTGGTTCATCCTTCCCCAGGACAGTACACCATGCTGGATCCAAAGCCAGGTGGCAGTGCAAGCAGATTCCTCCATGCTCAGGATTTTGCTGTCACAGCTGTGCTACATTTCTGCTGGTTGATGAAAGAGTATCATCTGTCCTGCTTTGATGTTCACTCCTCTGTAACTGATTCTCACAAAAGCAAAGCTAAGTGCCTAATGGTAAAGGAAAGCTTTGTCTTGACAGGCCCAGAATTTCCTCTCTCATGTCAAACAAGATGTTTCTACATAATTGTGCTCTTCTTTTAGAAGTTGAGATAAAATATTCAGCACCCACCGATCCGGAAGCCTTTGTAGTAGAAACAAACAGCATCATTTCCTTTTAGTCTGAGGAGATGTTGCTTTTGATTGCACAATTAAGACTATGGAGTGTGGCTCTTTATTAACATGCTTGTAATATGACAATGTGGCAAGAGCATGAAGGAGGATACAGCACCTTGCAGGAGTCCATGTCCCATCCCTCGGGATGAAACTGCGCTGAGATGTTCCCACATCCAGCAGGATTCTCCACCTCTAATCAGGAAGATCGTTAACGACCATCTGGGAGAAGGGGGCATTCAGCCTGTCCAGTTCATCCACCTGGGGAGGGTGGTGCATTATAACCTCGTGGTCCTCTGAGACATCATCCCCCACTGTGACCAGGTTTGTGAGGGATTTGCTCCGAACACACTGGAAATCCACGTGCCGGCTCTTGCCCTCTTCCTTCTCCCAGGACATCTGGATGAACGGCCGCTGCACGTAGTTGTAGATCACCTCAGAGCGGCCACCAGGCCTCCTCTTCACCTTCTCCTTGCAGGTGGGGTATCCTGAAACACAGCCAGCCAGTCAGTCAGCTGCTCTGCACCATTCTGGCTCACATAAAGGGACAGCACATTCCAGCAGAGCCAGGTGGGAGTGACTGTGGGGTCAGGGTGGGACACACACACACAGCTCAGCAGACAAATGCTCACATTCCACATTTAGCACTACTGACTTGCAAAAGACTGATGATTCTCTGACAGGAGGTGCAGCACTGTGTGTAGTCACTCACAGGATCAATGGCTGCACAGCACCAGCTGTTCTGTGAGCAAACACAGCTACTATAAGACCATCTCACAGGACAGAACACAACTTTCTCTAAACTCCCTAAGGGAATGCCTGGAGCAGCAGGTGGGAAGCATTTGACTCCTGCTTCCTGTTTACTCATTCCTAAGGAGACAGGGCTGACTGGCACATGCTGTGCATCTTTAACCTTCCTTCAACTTTTAATCCTCCTGGCCTATTTCAGTGTAAGACGACAGAGGTGAAGGAACATGCCCAGCTTTGACCAGTTTCATAAAAATAAATGTAAAACACTGAGTAAAAGAGGAAATGCCTGGAGTTCAGAGGAAACCAGGCTTTACTGACTGTGGAGGCACCTGTTATAGGATTTCCTTTGCTGAAGCAACACTTTACCTTCGATGCCAATGCGAATGTTTTTCAGGCCCCTCTCCTTTAGCACAGCCTTGGCCACGTCCCTGTTCTCGATGTACTTGAAGAATCTGTACAGCTTGGAACTGTAAAGGACTTGGGAAATAAAAAAGGTGATTAGAATCTACACAGAGGAACCTTCTCCCTGTTTTTAACATGCTCAGCTGTGGGGATGCCAAAAACCAGGTGTGGTTTTCAAGGTGTCTGTTTTCCTCACTGGGATTAGATGTACTTCCTTGTAGGAGGGGAGTGGTGCACATCGCAGTCTGGAGAGACTGGGTGGTGATGGGAGAGGAAAGCAAAGAATATTCCCTCACTAAGGTGCCAAGAAAAGGCTGAGGGGGAGGCAGAAAAAAGCTGCAGTGAGTGTTGTGTTCAGTTCTGGACCCCTCAGTTGAGGAAAGAGATTAAGGGGCTGGAGCAGGGCCAGAGAAGAGCAACGAGGCTGGAGAAGGGAGTGGAGCACAAGTGCTGTGGGGAGAGGCTGAGGGAGCTGGGGGTGTTTGTGCTGGAGAAGAGGAGGCTGAGAGGTGACCTCAGCACTGTCTGGAAGTGCCACATCAGGGAAGTTGTGGCCAGGTGGGGGTTGGTCTCTTCTCCCAGGCACTCAGCAATAGGACAAGGGGGCACGGGGGGCTCAAGCTCTGCCAGGGGAAATTGAAGTTGGAGATCAGAAAAAAATTCTTCCCAGAGACAGTAATCAGGGATTGGAATGGGCTGCCCAGAGAGGGGGTGGATTCCCCATCCCTGGAGGTTTTTCAGCTGAGCTTGGCCGTGGCACTGAGTGCCATGATGTGGTAAAGGGACTGGAGTTGGCCCAAGGGTTGGACTCGATGATCTGGGAGGTCTTTTCCAACCCAATCCATTCTATGATTCTGTGATTCTGTGACTGCCAGCACAGGGATTAGAACACAGCTCTAACCAGCCAGGTATCCTGCCCCCAGCAGCAGCACCAGCTGCTCACAAGGAGTGCACAGAACAGGGCTCTGTGTGCCAGCACCTCCTCCTGGAGGGGGCCTGTTGTTTGGGAATGGGTCCTTTCCTTGTGGCTGGATGTGTGGCACACAGAGCCAGGAGCTCCAGTGCAGAGCTCTTACTTTGTGAGTACTCCTCTCCCATGGGGGGTGGATGGTCTTCATCCCAGTCCACGGTGTCTTCATCAGTCAGCACGACGATGTGGCATTCCCGCTCCCCCTTCCTGGCACTGTCCACCATGATGGGCAGGATCAGCTCCTCCAGGTAGCTGTCAAACTGCTTGTGAGCCCCATCATTGGAGAGCTCGTGTAACAGAGCACCTGAGGGGGCAGGAAGCAGACAAGGAGCTTTGCTACACCATGAAAACATGTCCCAGCTCTGCACTTCCAGATCCATCCAAGAGCACAGCCAGAATTCTTCCTCAGACAAACTGCTCAACACAAGCTCAGAGGCATCAACAGCCTCAAACTCCGGAACTGGCAAAATCAGATGCACAGATTGCATTTGAGATGAGATGCAAATTACACTGCAGAACCATTCCATGGCCATTAAAAAACCACCAAGCTCCAATCAATGCAGTAAAACAGTAACAGATTGAATAATTAATTCATTATTGATACTTGACTGGAATTTCCTGCAATAACCTCTGCCCTGAAAGTACAGTTTGCTGCCTTCTCTATGGTCACTCATCAAAGGCCAGGGCAGGGAATTTCACCACCTCACCCCCATTTCAAAGTGCTTTTCACAGATTTGCCTGTGTTAAAAGTACTTTTTTGGCCAGCATGCCCACCAAAAAGCTGCTCCAAGGCAAATTCCTTCATGACTAGGAACTCCACTACTTCCCAGACTTAATATCCTTGGTTCCTGCTTTGCCCATCATTCTTTAGCTTAAATTATTCACAATTCTCTAGTACATTTGGGATATGAGTCCTAACCCTGCTTTTAGCCTTCATTTTGTTGGCTATAACAGCAAGCTCTGCTTTGTCTCTGTTACAAAAAGAGACTTGAATGTTTATAATGCGCTTTTTGACCAAGGTGTCTCCATTCTGCAGGATTCAATCACTTCACTTCTGATAAAGGCAGCAAAAAAGAAGCTGTTTAAATGCAGCTTGAGCCCCAGTGGAACCCACATGTCATGCTTAAACTAAAGCACATGATTAGGAGCTGCACTGAATCAGGGTCCATGCAGCTGATGTTCTAGGAGCTCATTCCTTTCCATACTTACTTAAGTCTTGACATTTGATTGTGTTGAAATCAAAGTTTATGCAGAGGTAATCACATGTGTCTCGAAGGTCTGGGATGGAAATCCCATCAGGGCAGTTAATGATTCCAGTTTTGTAATAATCCTGTGAATAAAAGGACAGGTTTTGGAGAGAAAAATTAAGAATATCTTGGACTCTGATCATTCTTAATTAGTTCTTTGTTTTGTTCACCAACATTTGAGAGTTACAGAGGCTGTTTATAGCTCTGTGAACAGTAAGACCAGCCCTGCTCCTCTGAGAATCTACATGTCTGCAGATCCTCTTGGGTCTGATAAATGGTGAGCTCCAGTTAAAACCTTTCCCATGGCACAGGGTTTAGTAATATCTCATATGCAATATAGATTTATGTGCAACCATAAGGTCAGGATGCAGCGCAGGAATTACAACAACAGGACTCAGGAAAGGTAAAAGACAACACGAGCAAATATCCAAAACACTGACTTTTACCAAAGTTTTCTGTATTTTTTCTTTAAAAAATCACACTGCAAAATGTAAAAACACAATGTCCCAGGGAGTGCAGCTGCCTGGAGGTTTTGCACATGTGACAAACAGATTGCTTATTTCTCCTTTTGTTCCCACTCTGCAGACACGTCCTTACCAGCACGGTGCGGAACACGGCGGAGCTGATTCCCTCGGCGATCTCATATTCTCCCTTCTCATTTGGCCTGGTGAAATTGTACTCTCTGCCTGGTCCAAACATTCTGAAGAGATAAAAAAAACCCATGCAAGTCCATAAGAATAGGGAAATGTATTTATTCCAGGGAGAAACAGGTGCACTGAGGTTAAAAAAATGCTTCCCTGTGAGGGTGGGCAGGCCCTGGTACAGGTTGGGCAGAGAAGCTGTGGCTGCCCCATCCCTGGGAGTGTCCAAGGCCAGGCTGGATGGGGCTTGGAGCAGCCTGGGACAGTGGAAGGTGTCCCTGCCCATGGCAGGGGTGGAACAAGATGGGCTTTAAGGTCCCTCCTTCCAACACAGCCCATTGACACAGAGTTACAGTTACTTAAACCCACACTGCAACCTCTTCTATAGTAAAGAAGCACAAGAGCTGGCTCAGGAAAGTCTGGGCCCTGTTGCTGTGGCTGCTGTGCAAGGAACAAGCCCAGGAACAGATCATTCAGCCCTGGGCAGAAAATCCCCAGGCAATAAAGCCCTTTCACTGACCTACACCAGACAACTCCACATGCCTTTTGATCCCTTGTTTGTTTGTGTTTTACACAATGACCAGTGCAAGGGTCAGTGACCCACAGAACTGTCTCCCTCTGGTCAGAGAGGGGGTAAGAGCTGGCAATACAGAACAGGAGTGTTTCTTGTTGCAGCAGCAGGTTCCAACCTTCCAGCCCTGTTACAGGAGCTGAGTCACTTCTCTTTGGGAGAGTATCAAAAGATGGCAGCAGGAGGGGATGGAGCATTATCATAGTCCCCATTCAGGAGGGAGGTTATCAGCTCTGGACAGATATATTGCTTACAAACCAGGCAAACACTTGGAGAAAAGGCAATAAGAGATCATATTTGGCTAACAGTGTACATTTTTTGGTGGAAATGGACCAAAGGGAAACTTATCTAGAGAACTACCAACTCTCCATCCAGTCATGTTTTCAGGGCCTCACTCACAGCCAAGTTCTGACTGAGGTCACCCTCACTCTGCTTGTGTGTACAGATAAGGTCACAAAACAAATATTATGGGTCTGCTCCATTTTAACAAACATTTGACCCCCTTGAGTTATCTTGAAAACAACAGACGTGACCCACCTTCCCAGCATGGTGTCAGGGTGGGCAGTGAAGATCTGGGGGTTCACTGCAAAGCGCGTGCCATCCACCACAAGGGTCACTTTCTCTGGAGCCACTGGCTGTGAACTGCTGCTTGAAGACAAGGCAGAGCATCCATGGCGTTCCTGGGTATTAAAATATTCTGACTGTCTCTTATTTCCATCTGGGTAATGGCAGTTGTGAGTGTCCTCAGGAGCAGAGAGCACGCAGCAGAGCTGGGCATTTCCTGGGCAAGTGTGTCGGCATTCGGAATCCAAACCTGAGGGAGACAAATGAAGACTTCAGAGTGAGAGATAATTTATTGAAAAACATCATTTCATAGTAACACCTCCTACTGAAATGAGAAAACTGAGTCATGCAATAATTAAGGATGCCAATAGACATAACTGTCACAGTAATGTTGTACCACAGAATCACTGAATATGCTGAGTTGGGAGGGACCCACAAGGATCATCCAGTCCAACCCCTGACCCTGCATGGGACACCCCAAAATTCCACCATGTGCCTCAGAGCATTGTCCACACACTCCTGGACCTCTGGCAGACTTTGGGCGGTGCCCAGTGCCCTGGGGAGTCTGTTCAGTGCCCATCACCCTCTGGGGAAGAACCTTTTTCTAATCACAGAATCATAGAATGGATTGGGTTGGAAAAGACCTCCCAGATCATCAAGTCCAACCCTTGGGCCAACTCCAGTCCCTTTACCAGATCATGGCACTCAGTGCCACGGCCAAGCTCACTTGAAAAACCTCCAGGGATGGGGAATCCACCCCCTCTCTGGGCAGCCCATTCCAATCCCTCAGCACTCTCTCTGCAAAGAATTTCTACCTGATTTCCAATTGAAATTTCCCCTGGCAGAGCTTGAGCCCCCCGTGCCCCCTTGTCCTGTTGCTGAGTGCCTGGGAGAAGAGACCAACCCCCACCTGGCCACAACTTCCCTGATGTGGCACTTCCAGACAGTGCTGAGGTCACCTCTGAGCCTCCTCTTCTCCAGCACAAACACCCCCAGCTCCCTCAGCCTCTCCCCACAGCACTAGTGCTCCAGTCCCTTCTCCAGCCTCTTTGCTCTTCCAGCCTAAACTTTCCCTGATAAATTAGACTGTGTTTTTGAATTGAAAATTTGGATTTGGGATAAAAAATTTCCTGCTGAACCATAATGATGGTTTCAGTGGCAAAGTGCAGGAGCACAGGAACTGAACAAGGTCAGAAATACAGACACAGACTCTCCCAGGCAGCTGGAGCAGCAGCACACACCTCACCAGAGTGCTGAAAGGCAGCAGTGCTTGATGCTGGCCCGTGGTGGGCACACAGGACTGTCCAGCTGCTTCCAGGGAATCTGTTCAGGGACAGCCCCAGGAGTACCCAGGAGCTGGCCAGCCAGGACATTCCCTCAGGATGACCCTGCCAAGTTGCTGAACTGCTGTGACCTGCTGTCCTTTAGACCAGCCTGGCACAGGCAGGGTACATACTCCCCAGTGCAACTGCCTTGTGACACTGGAACCTGTCCCAAAACAGAACAAAAAACAATCTCCCTTAAAGACTACAAGGTGAGGACAACATCAGCCTTACCCTCAGTCCTGGGAACTGCAGCAGGGCTGTGACCTCCTACCACCACTGCACTTTCTTCTGACTCATGGGATGTTACAGCTCTGTTTTCCACTGGGCAACTGGACTCCAGGTTTCTTGACCAGTCTGTGCCCCCAGCACAGTTCACATTCATGCTGGGCCTCCGTGCTGTGAGGAGATGGTGGCGCTTCCTGAGAGAAGAGCTGGAGAGAAAACACCAAGATTTAGTTTTTGAAGGAAGTCCCAAGCACCGAAACTCAAATCCCTTTGTCTGGTATCACAAGCAAAGTTCTGCAGGCTCAAAAGGCATTTTTTCAAGTATTTAACTGTGTTCCAGAGGCTTATGATGCCCCTGCACTCACTTAGGAATAGAGAAAAAGCTTTTCAAGTAACCAGGGATCAATTAAATATATTAAATCTATTTAAGCTATAAATCTTTGCTTTTTTAAAGTGAAGTCTAAAGCCACTGATGTCTTTAGATCACATCTGTGTTCCTGCAAATACCTTCCTGGCAATTACCCTCCCTTCAGACCTCTGGAGCCCTTTAAAAATGTTGATGTATCTCTTGATTCCCAGCCCTGGCAAATGAGCTCTGTGACATGGCCATAGCCTGAAATACAACATTTTCCCAGTTAACAGCTCAGGAATTGCCACTTAACCACTCTGGGGTCTGACCAGGAGGTTCCCTGTCCCCAGTCACTGCTTGGCTTTGGTTTTTCCTTCTTGATTTATGCCCCTGCTGTCACACAGTGCTCACCCCAGGATTTAACCCAAAATAATCCTAGAAAAACACACTGGTATGATGCAGAACATCCAGGATTGGAGCAGCCCCACACTCACCATGTCCTGGCCCAGCCCCACACATGATGCTTTTACCAATGCCACTTAAATCTGGAATGTTCTTCCAGCATATTCTTCATTTTTTCCAAGTGAAATTCTTCCTCCTTGTTTCTATGTTTAAGACTCACTTCACTCTTTGTATCTCCTAATAGATCTCTGCTCTCTTTCCCTCATTCTCTCTGGCATTTGTTTTGCCCTGGACATGAACCAGCTCTCCTTTCTTGGCTTCAGCTGTTTTCCTTCCACTCTCTCAAACATAAAACACCAATTTCCTCATTAATGAATGTTCCCAATTTTCCCCCCTGCTGAACAATTGTCCTGTGTCTTTTCCTTGGCTGAATGAAGACTCCATGGCCTGTGGGTGCCATCTCTGTCTCCTGGCAGGGCATTGCCTTGGTAGAGACAAACCAGATAAAACAGCACTAATAAAACAACAAAATGCCAATGCAGAATTGGAGAGTTTTCTGGGCAGGACCTGCTGAGGGTGAAGCCTTAATGAGCAGTTCAGTGGTGGATTTGCAGTCCCTCATTACTGGCACTCAGTGGAAGTATTTAATTCTTAATGAGAATTTAAAAAAAGGAATAACAATTCCTTCCCTTTGTTCTGTAAACTCAATACTAAGTTGCCAGCATTATTATATCTGTGTATTTTTAGAAAACCTGTTGCTTGTGCATCATGTGATGTTCATATGAAGGAAGATTTTTGGCAACAGCAAAACCATTTTGTTTTTAAAGGCTCTGGCTGGAAGGAACAGCAACAGGAGGAGCCTCTGAGGGTCGTCTTAGTCCCAGGAGCTGAGCAGCTCACAGGGCATTGCCTGCCCCTCTGCTCTCACTGAACATCCAGCACAGGCTTAGGAAAACTCCCTGTGCCCACCCACATCTTCCTGGAGCCTGGAAAACTCCTTGTGCCCACATCTTCCTAGAGCCTGGAAAACTCCCTGTGCCCATCCACATCTTCCTGGAGCCTGGAAAACTTGTGCCCACATCTTCTTGGAGCCTGGAAAACTCCCTGTGCCCACCCACATCTTCCTGGAGCCTGGACAGATCCCCCCGTGATTCCCACCAGAAACCCAACAGCCCCCAGGAATGCTGCCCTGTCCTTGGGAACCTCCATGGATGATATCCTGATTCTCTAATGCATCCCTCAGCAGGGAGCAGGGAATCAGATCCATAAGCAGAGCCTCTCCAGGCAAAGAGCAGCTTTATCCAGGGACACTTGGACTCCAGAACTTCCCTGGGGCTCTGCCTGTTGAATCGATGTCAAACAGCACGAAACCTCAACAGACCGAATTTCACAACAACCAAACTGGGTTGGGTGAATGTTGCAATCTTTGTTCATCACCTCAAGCTCTAATTAAAGGCAGTTGGAGAGATCCTGCACACCCCTCAGCAGAGGCCTTAACTACAACAGCCCCAAAATTACTTATAGAACTATCACCAGGTACACAAGAACCACAACACATAAATTTTCCCTGATCATTCCCTACCTTCTTGCTGCTTAATCTGTCAAGCAGGATTTTTAGGAGAAAAACCTCAACTGTTGGACACTTTTCTCCTTGTTCCTTTCTGTTAAGAGATTCACAAGCAGCTGCTCTTTGCAATGTGGTGGTTCTTTTAAGCAGCAGATCTGACTTTCCTTAATAAATCCCGAGGAAGTGGAATGTCCAGCCGTGCTGATACTCAGCCTGAGCCAGGCTGATGGCAATTCCCTGTCTTTTGGCTGCTCTTGGCATTCCCAAATCCCACACACCATGTGTCAGCAGAACTGAGGAAAAATGAGTAATGTTCCTCTAGCACATCTGGCTGGTTCAATAAATCCCCAAACTGGTCATTTAATGTGACAAATATATTGCAAACACACAGAACCCAGTGGGGAAACCAGAACATAAAGACTTTAAGGCCAAACTCCTGCCTGACATGTCCTGGTTTCCTTTCATGCCCAGGATCAAGGAGAACTATTGTGGTGGGAATGAATACCTATAAATAATAATTAGCACCATTCATCTTCAAAGCTTTTTACAGATATTAACTGCTTGTTCCTCCAACAGCCCTGGGAAACACTGCAGGGAAGTGTTTTATGAGAGAGAACAGGGACACAGAGGAGGAGCCACAATCCTGAGGATCAGCCCCACTGCCTGCCCAGGTGCTGCTCTGACTTGGAGCACGTTCACTGCTCAGCTCTGGGCACCAGCAATTCCCAGGTTATCTCATTCCATCCATGTTTCCACCCTCTGGGAAGTGCAAACTGGCTGGTACCACACTGGATCACGAGCAGTGAACAAGCACCTTGACCTCTTTCTCACTTCTCTGTGACTTGTTTGGGTGCTCAAATCCTGAAGGATCAGGTAAGGAGCAGTCTGAATTCTCCAAATCAGGAGACTGAAGACTCAGCTGGATTTTGGGAGCTGAGCACTCAGGAGTATCAAAAGCTCAAGTCACATTCAGCACTAAAGACCAGAGAATCACAGAATGGATTGGGTTGGAAAGACCTCCAAGATCATCAAGTCCAACCCTTGGGCCAACTCCAGTCCCGTCACCAGATCATGGCACTCAGTGCCACGGCCAAGCTCAGTTTCAGAACCTCCAGGGATGGGGAATCCACCCCCTCTCTGGGCAGCCCATTCCAATCCCTGAGCACTCTCTCTGCAAAGAATTTCTACCTCATCTCCAACTTCAATTTCCCCTGGCAGAGCTTGAGCCCCCCGTGCCCCCTTGTCCTATTGCTGAGTGCCTGGGAGAAGAGACCAACCCCCACCTGGCCAGAACTTCCCTTCAGGGAGTTCTAGACAGTGATGAGCTCCTAAACAGACTGGATTTTATTTTTTAAAGAAAAACAGTATCAGAGTCAAAAATCAAAATTCCCATCTGGCTCTGGCTGTTGGTTTTGCCTTAACTTGGAGTGTGTTGGTCCCTCCTTCCTCCAGAACATGCCAATGTGAAGAATGAGCTGTGGAACTGCACAAACACCTGTCTCCAAACCATGTGCTACTGCTCTTGGTGAAATAATCTGTATTTGAACTTGTCTCGAGCCTTGTCTGTTGTTGAGAGAAAAATATGGAAGTCATATTTAAATTATTTTTAACCACAAAGTGGAAACAGTTTTATTTAGCAATGACTCTTTGGCACAAACAATTCATGCTACAAATGCTTTGCAGAGATGAAGAGAGTGATCCTTGTTAAACAAAATATAATAAAAGCATCAGTAGAAACAAGCTGGTTTCTACTTTTATTTATTATATAAAAATATTGCATTTATAAGGATATACTCCTCATCCTTGGGATTTTTTTTTTGAAGAACCACTACAGAGTATTTTAGGTGTCAAGAACTTCAGAGAAACTTCAAAGAAAAATAATGAAAAGCTGAGCTGTCAAAGCCCATCGAATTACAGCCCCTGCTGTAACACCTGACAGCTTTTGCACAGCTTCACTGTCATCTGGCATGGCAAGAGAGAGGTTGTAAGAGAGTAAAAATAGTAGAAATGAGAAACTTCACCATTGGGTTTGCAAAGGGCAAGGAATGACGAGCAGTGAGAGAATCAAGTGGTGATCAACCCTCCCCTGTTCCTAAACCACAGAGTAACCACCAGGGCCAAAATAAAACTCCAAACAACTCATTTTTAAGGTGACAACACTCCTTTAAGTCCACAAAAACATTCCCACGTTACTCTCAGCAACATGAGCCAGCAGGAAACACGCAGAGCAGGGCGTGCCTGACCTAATTCTGCAGTCAAATACTTCAGGACAAGCTGCATTTCCAACAGAGCTGCACATCTTTCCACAGTGGTTAAAGCCTGGCTTTAGTTTCTGTCCTGGTTTAACCCCAGAGGGCAACGAAGGCCCACACGTGCTCATGTGCCCTGGTGGGATGGGGAGAGAACTGGAATAGAAGCTGGAAAACTGGAAAAGAGACATTTTAGCATGTAAAAGAAGAAAGAAGGTTCTGTGGAGACCCCGCAGTCTCTTCCAGGATCTGAAGGGGCTACAAGGAAGGTGGAGAGGGACTCTTAGGAACTGGAATGACAGGACAAGAGGGAATGGCTTCAAACTGAAAGAGTAGGTTCAGATTAGATATTTGAAAGAAATTCCTCCCTGTGAGGGTGGGCAGGCCCTGGCACAGGTTGGGCAGAGAAGCTGTGGCTGCCCCATCCCTGGGAGTGTCCAAGGCCAGGCTGGACAGGGCTTGGAGCAACCTGGGCTGGTGGGAGGTGTCCCTGCCCATGGCAAAGAGACACTGGATCTCTAAGGTCCCTCCCAATCGAATCTGGGATTCTGTGATTCTATGCAAGTAAAGCAAACAAGGAATTTGTTCCCAATTCCCATGGGCAGGCAGGTGTTCAGCCATGCCCAGGGAAGCTCCATCACACCTAATGGTGACTTGGGAAGACAAACACTCCCAACATCCCCCCTTTCCTTCTTCCTCCACCTCAACACGCTGAGCATGATTCCACAGGCTGTGGAATATCCACCCCTTGGATCAGCTGTCCTGGCTGTGGCCCCCCAGCCCTCACTGGTGGGATGGGGAGCTCTGAGTGGACCCTGCTCAGCAATAACTGAAACATCCCTGTGTCATCAACACCCTTTTCCAGCACAAATGCAAACCACAGCCACCAACCAGTTAGTAGGACAAAAATTAACTGTATGTCAGCCAAAATCAGCATAATTTCTTAAAAGATATCCTTGGAACATGCCAGAAGTTTCACTGAACATAAAAGCAGAGAAACAAACGAGGACTGACTGATTTCCTACTCTGTGATGAAAGCCCCTTTAGGTACTGGAAGGGGCTCTGAGGTCTCCCTGGAGCCTTCTCTGCTCCAGGCTGAACATTCCCAGCTCTCCCAGCCTGGCTCCACAGGTGTCCCACAAGGAGGGAGGTTGGTGTCTCTGGACTGAGCCCCAGGCACTGCCCTGTGCACCTCAACCAAATGAGAGGCTCAAGGTGAGACTTGGCAGGTCTGAGGTTGCCACCCTTTGTCACCTGTGGGTGCACCTGGACCACTGAAGAAAATAAAACCCATGGAAGTGCATTCACCTGGATGGCACTAGAGGGAAAAACATCCACCTGGAGCCTTAACATGCTTCTCACATACCTATTAATGATCCTCATTTCATTTTCCAAACATGAAGACAACCAGACAATAAAAGCTGATTTATAGGTTGAACCGGCACAGGCACAGGACAAAAAGCTTTTCCCTTGCTATGAAATAACTCTATCAATATACACAGGATTCATTTTCCATCTCGCTTCAAGTGATAGATGGAAAATAATGTCCAGCAGGACTGATGCAATGCAGGGCAGCCTGAAAACTTTGGCAAGAGACAGCAAGGAGGCTGATGAAACGCTGGGATTGTTCCTCCCTTTCTGTGCAAAGAGCTGCACTGTTAGCAAAGTTTAAAAAAAATCCACTGTTTCAACAAATGGAATTCAAAACTACAGTTGGCAGTTTGGTTTTAATGGTTTAACACTCTACTTGCACACCTTGGTTTATGACCCAAAGTTCATTAAGTCCTTCTGTCACCACCAGTGCTCCCTTTAATGAGCCTCATCAGTGTCCCCCCACCTCAGAGCATCATTTCTTTTGAAATACCAAAACTAACACATGCAGAAAAATCACTGAGATTTATTAACCTGATGTAACCTACTACAGACTTCTCCAAAAATAGAAGAGTCCCCATGGCAGTCCCTCATCCAAGGGATGGATGAAGTGCATCCAGCAAAGTCCCACCACCAGGTGTGGGGTCAGAAGGGAACAAAATTCCTCACCAAGGCACCAGGTTAATGCTTTTGTGTTTCCCTCCCTGTGAGGCTCAAGGTATTTGTGTTAAAGAGCACAACTAAGCAAGCTATAAAGGGTATTTCCACTCTTCACACCACTGGAATAAAGACAGAAAAATTATATATTTGATCCTCATAAAGAGCTCTTAAGCACTGTGGCAGTGGCAGCTTTGCCAGTGCTGCCTGACTAAATAAAGCAATTTAAATAAAGCTGGCTGTGCCCATACAGGATATACACCTACTTCCTGGCAAAAGGATGGAATATGCAGATCTGATAAGGGCAGAGAGAAAAACTCTGGCTAAAGATGAGCTGTTGCAAGTATAAGCAGGTTATTTTTATCTAGAGACAGGAAAAACAAATGTTCCTCTGCTAAAATAGAGAATTCTGAGCTAAATAGTTCTAAGGCAGGTGACACCTTTGAGTTACACTTTCCCTTCATCTGTGTGGGATTAAGGTACAAATACTTAAGTAAAACCTTCAAGAGGAAGAAGAGCTGCCTAAATCAGGATTTTGCTGTGCTCTCTGTTCTACCATTTTCAGCAAAGGCACTTGCAGAGCTTTCAGAAAAACCCACATGTTCCAGCAAAGCATAAAAGCAAGAGCTGCCTTACCCCTTTAGGTTTAGAATGCTGGTTTCCTTCTCAAGTTTGGCACTTGGGCAGCTAAATTGGTTTCAAATTCACACATTCTCAACTATAAGCTGTATAAAAAAGCACGAGGAGAAGAGCATTTCTGAGGGTTCTCTAACAGGGAATCTGATCCACCTGCACCCATCAGAACTTGAGTGTTGTGTTCAGTTCTGGGCCCTCAGTTGAGGAAAGAGATTGAGGGGCTGGAGCAGGGCCAGAGAAGAGCAACGAGGCTGGAGAAGGGAGTGGAGCACAAGTGCTATGGGGAGAGGCTGAGGGAGCTGGGGGTGTTTGTGCTGGAGAAGAGGAGACTCAGAGGTGACCTCAGCACTGTCTGGAAGTGCCACATCAGGGAAGTTGTGGCCAGGTGGGGGTTGGTCTCTTCTCCCAGGCACTCAGCAATAGGACAAGGGGGCACGGGGGGCTCAAGCTCTGCCAGGGAAAATTGAAGTTGGAGAGCAGAAAAAACTTCTTTGCAGAGAGAGTGCTCAGGGATTGGAATGGGCTGCCCAGAGAGGGGGTGGATTCCCCATCCCTGGAGGTTTTTCAGCTGAGCTTGGCCGTGGCACTGAGTGCCATGATCTGGTGACGGGACTGGAGTTGGCCCAAGGGTTGGACTTGATGATCTGGGAGGTCTTTTCCAACCCAATCCATTCTATGATTCTATTATGCTGACAGAGCTAATCCCCCCCTTTCCCTGGAGCAAACCCTGTGTCCAGCACCCCCTCCCAGCTCCTCACTTACTGCCGGCTCATCCGTCCTCAGCGCCACCAGCCCCGTGTCCCGAAATCCCGCTGGAACTCAGGGAAGCACTTAAGGCACAGCCACCTCAGTTCAAACTCTGCGAGCACAACTGGACACTCCCCCAAAGCCCGGGCGGCTGATTCATGTAAATATTTCAGTGTAAAAGTCCTCACCCCCCGCCCAGCTGATTCATGGAAAGTCTGAGTACAACGATCGCTGCTGGAACAAACAGTTTTATTTTAAGTCTTCTCTTTCCAGCAAAAGTCCCCCCAAGTCTCTCCCTCTCCCCACATTCCTGAGTTTGCTGGTTTTTGCAGGAATAGAAGGTAGAAAAGGCCCAGTTTCATTAAACCCTTTGGTTAAACACTCTCCTGCCACACATCCCTTGTGCAGGCAGAGAGGAATTAATCCCCAGGATTTTGGGATATGTACATTTCCATGTGCATATGGATTCCCAAGTCCAGAGCACCTTGGGCCCAGACAATTTTAAGGTTACTGGGGATAAAATTAGTTATTTTGATATATCAATGCACTGCTAATGAGCCCAAATAAGTACCAGCACCTTCCCTCAGTGCTCAGCTGCCTTCACACAGCAGGGCAGAGGTGTCACACTTTTCTGTCACCTGGAAATGCCCCCTGTCAGCTCAAAGATTAAATCAATCTATTCTGGTTTTCTTACTGCTTTCCCCTAAGATATAATTGGATTCCCCAGGGACTGCTCCAAACACAACTTCACAGAACAGCAGAATTAAATGCATCATATACCACCAATAACACAGAATTTCAAATGCAAACAGAGCCTCAAGAAGCTGGAAACTATTTTTATCCTGCCCACTGCCAGTGACGAGCCATGTCCTGACAAGTCTGGAAAGTGTGAACGAAAGAGGCCTGAAGAGGGATCTCAAAACCAAACCAACCAATCCAACATAAAAAAAATCCAAGTTGTCCCTAATTTACTATCTCTAGCATTGAGAACATTTGTTATTTCTTTTGGTTTGGGGACAAGATTTTATTTGTTTGATGGTCAGTTATCTGGTCTGTTTAGAAACAGGTGCAATAAAGCACTTGTGGCCTGGTAAGGAGGTTGGGGGAATGCAGAGGGCAACAGGCTCTGATCCCCAGGGTGTGCTGTCCCACAACAGGACTGTGAAAAAAGCTTTTATAATTTATATATAAATACATTTTTATATCATTTATATGTTTTTAGACATATAATTTATAGATTAGCTTTTATAATTACTCTCTTTGCTTTTAGGACAACAACTGTCCAGTGTGGATCTCAGTCAGTGTGTCCAGTTCTGGCCAGGTGGGGGTTGGTCTCTTCTCCCAGGCACTCAGCAATAGGACAAGGGGGCACGGGGGGCTCAAGCTCCGCCAGGGGAAATTGAAGTTGGAGATCAGGAAAAACTTCTTTGCAGAGAGAGTGCTCAGGGATTGGAATGGGCTGCCCAGAGAGGGGGTGGATTCCCCATCCCTGGAGGTTTTTCAATTGAGATTGGCCGTGGCACTGAGCGCCATGATCTGGTGACGGGACTGGAGTTGGCCCAAGGGTTGGACTTGATGATCTTGGAGGTCTTTCCAACCCAATCCATTCTGTGATTCTATGGATGTGGCACTGAGTGAGAATCTACCACATCTTGATCCAACCCTACTGTGATCACCAGCCCAGGGCACGGAGTGCCCTGGGCTGGTGATCACAGTGGGGTTGGATCAAGGGTTGGACTTGCGGATCTCGAAGGTCTTTTCCAACTCAATCCATTCAATGATTCTGTCATTCCTGAGATGAGCATCAGTGTATTTTGAAATACACAAGTTTTAACATGAGTGGAATTATCTTAGAGCAGAATATCAGCAGGCAGAATATTCAGCCTGAACCAAAATTCCTCTCCTCATTTTATGGAGCTTTTAATTTCCTACAAAAAGTTCTATGATGTTTTATCCATAATAAAAAAGCACCTCCTTGCTTTGACTCTTATTTTAGAAAGGCTGTGACAGCTCCAAACTCCACCTTCCTCCTCTGGAAGGGATCCCAACAAGGAACTGCTCCCTCATTCCCAACTCATTCTCTACAACTCCAACTGCCATCGGTTTTTAACCAATGACAAGGCAGCAACTTGGAAAACTAACAATAGATGGGATGGTTTTGAAAGCTGAATGCAGCTACAGGAGNTAATAAAAAAAACTGAAACAAAACTGGGGAGCTGCAATGGAATGTAATTAAATTTGAAATATTGCAGTGTTGAGAAAGAGATTCCTGACAAAAGGTCCAGTGTGGAAGGACTTGGCAAAACTCAGGTGGCATCTCCCAGTGCAGGAGATTTTTCCCAAACTTTGGGAGGAGACAGGACCCCTGGCAGGGGGATTTGTGGCATCCTGTATCTCACCACAACAGCTGCTGGAAGCCAGTTCAGATCAAGTCACAGCTGAATTTTCCTGCTGAGAAGCAGAGATGCTCCCTGGGAGCACAGGCACGAAGGGAAGATTATCAATGTTGTCCTTTAGAGTTCCCTGAATCAAGCACATGGTTTAATTCTCATTAAGATACTGGTAATACCAACAAACATAAGGCTCCTTTTAGAGTGAAGCCACGTTGGTAACTGCAAGTAATACTGAGTAATCCAACCCCAAAATAAACACAGGAGTTTTATTTAGCACAATTACAGCTCTCCAGAAAACACATCTTGGTTTATTTTCAGAGAGGCAAAAGCAGGGGCTAAAATTTCAGCCAGGTGAGGCCAACCATTACACTCTCCATTTATGTCAGCAGAGAACGTGATACTTTATTTTCAAGAACTGAAAAACAGTCCATGACTTCAACTAAAGTTCATGATGGGACACTGGCAAACACCTCGTGCTTTGTTTACATGTCTGGATAAATATTTTACATGTCAAGCATAGTTCTAACACTTTCTAAGAATATTCCATTACATTCTTTCTTCTGTGACTAATAATTCTTACACAAAAATATTTGGCTAGTGCAGAGTTATAACAAAATTAGCCAGGAACTGAAGCCACATTTTGTGGGAGTTTAAAAAAGGGAAAATACCACTAAAAAAAAAATACACAAAATTGAGAAAAGCAGAGAGGATGCCTGTTTCAACACACATAATGAGATGTTGGTGCAGAGGAAAGGTGCTCATTTGGGCACTGAATAAGGTCACTCTTGAAAAAGGAAAGTTCTGAAATTGAAAGGTATTCCAGAACAGTCCACTGCATCTCATTTTTTATCTGACAAGCAAGAACCCTCATCAATATTCTTGCCAAAACTGCAGCTGGTTTCATGTTTATCTCAAAAACAACATGCAAAAGAAAGGCCAGGACTTTAAAACACTTATTTATTTCAAAGAAATGGTCTTCAAAGGCTGTCCTTGGGAGGAATTTTCAACACTACTGAACAATCCCAGAGATTCACAAATAAATGAATATATTCCACGATTCTAATAAATCCTTAACAAAGAAGGTTTTAGTGCAGAGCCTGCTCCTTATGGGGTCTGTTCATGTGCAAAGCAGCTCCCTAACCTGAGGATTTCAACTCAGTCCTGACCAGACATGACCAAAACAGTGACATTTTAGAGCTTTTAACGTGGACTGCATGAAATGAGTTGGCTTTTGGCAACGGGGCTGAGGATACAAGAAATCCCCAAGGGAACCTCTTCCTGGTAAAGCTGGACTGACTCTCCCAGGAGCAGAAATTCCAACAGCAGCAGGTGAAATGTTTCCTCCACCCCATGGTGGGGCAACAGGAGGGGCTGGAATGTTCCCTGTCAGGGCTCCCTGCTCTGGGGAGCAGGAAAGGCTTTAAATCTCACAGCTGGTTCATAGGAGGTTTTGTTTTGAGTTGTTATTTTTACTTCAGCTGTGACAGCCTCCTAATTAAAGACAGCACTGAGTGTCTGCAGCACACAGGGTGGTGAGAGGCTGAAGAACACTCTATTTTCTGCATTAGTAATAGTTTCCTCTTTCAGAAATGCAATCACAGAATCATAGAATGGATTGGGTTGGAAAAGACCTCCCAGATCATCAAGTCCAACCCTTGGGCCAACTCCAGTCCCGTCACCACATCATGGCACTCAGTGCCACGGCCAAGCTCAGCTGAAAAACCTCCAGGGATGGGGAATCCACCCCCTCTCTGGGCAGCCCATTCCAATCCCTCAGCACTCTCTCTGCAAAGAATTTCTACCTCATCTCCAACTTCAATTTCCCCTGGCAGAGCTTGAGCCCCCCGTGCCCCCTTGTCCTATTGCTGAGTGCCTGGGAGAAGAGACCAACCCCCACCTGGCTAGAACTTCCCTTCAGGTAGTTCCAGACAGTGCTGAGGTCACCTCTGAGCCTGTTCCCAGAGGACCATCTCTAACCCACCTCTTCATCACTGTCCTCAGCAAACCCTCATGTGAATGCAGCTGTTTGTATCAAATACATTCATTTAGGCCTGCCTGAGATCCACATCATTCAGCCTGTGAGGGGATTTCCATCCCCAGGAGGGTGGGATGGGAGCAGTGGGAGCTGTCACAGCCTCTTCCCACCCCACTCACCAGCACATCCCACCACGGTGAAGGGGACAGGGCCAGACACTCCAGCCTTGCTCCAGGATGTGAAACAGGGCAGAGGAAGCTGGGAATGGGAAAGCTCCACTCCCACATGCCCAGGAAATGTGTTATGATCAATACTTTTCTCCATTAGTGCAGCACCCAAATGGATGGTTTCTGTCATACTCCAAAGCAGGTCTGAAATTGCTGTGCAGCACTTGGGCCAAAACCTGAAACCTGCCTAGTCCCAAAGGCCTCAAACATTCCCTAATTTACACACCATGAGATGGGAGCTCATGGAAAGTGGATATGAGCAAAACCTCATGGGTTTGAGGTGCTTTATATTAAAGCTCAACCATTTCTCAAACATACCTGAATCATCTCATTTACCCAGCAGCAAATAATCTTCTGATTTTTCATAATTGCAATTTGATTTGTCTGAATGGAAAAGAATGAAGCAGATCCTATAGAAAAGAGCCAGACTGTGCTTGCATATATAGAGAAACATCGTGGATTTAAGGAATCAAAATATAACAGCAAATTGGAAACTGGAATTTTAATAATTGTATTTTTTCTATTCCTTAACTGATTAAAGTTACTAGAAACAAAGCAAACTTCTTAAAAATCTCCAAAGACTCCTTTCCCAATACAGCAAAGTCTTTTTTCCAAAAATCCTATCAGTGTAAAAAAGGCCCTTGCTACATAAATGTCCATCTCCTGAGCCCATATCAGTCCCTGACACCTGACCAAGGGCTTCTCAAAAAGCATTAGACTACAGGGAAGTCTGCAAGTGCCTGCTGGAACATTTATGTCAATGGATTAGGAAACTCATTCATAACTACCAACTGCCAGAGCAGATAACATTCCAGGCAGATGGAAGCTTTTCTGTGGGTAGATTATGTAACACCACAGTTTTTAATCCACTCACCCAGGGGAAAAAAATGAGCTCACTTTCACACAGGTTAAAGTTCCTCATTCTGATTTTTCTCCATTGTTTGTTCCAGTTATGTTGAATTAACAGATGATACAGGAGCACATGAACTGAGGGACTTGGAAAATCCACCCAGATCATTTCCAGTCAACTACAAACTTTGCTGCTCCTGTGAAGTTTCTCCCTTCCTGCCTTTTCACCACTCACCTCCTTTGTGGACCTGTCACACCAATTTCTCCCAGTTACCAGAACAGCCTGGGTGAGAACTGCAGTCATTCAGTCATAAAACAGATACAACCAGAGGAAATCAGTGTTAATGAGTATTAAACTGAGAAAACCACTCAGGTTGGGGCAGGTGCTTAATCCAGACAGTTTACAGGACATTCGGTGGGATCAATGACTGCCACACATCATCAATAACTGTCACACACCATCAGTGACTGTCACACACCACCAGTGACTGCCACACACCACCCCTCACTGCTATCACAAGGGTCACTTCTGCTGCTTTTATGGCTACCAAGCTCTGCTTCCTTCTGAAAACTCCCCGACTCCACAGACTAAACTACACCCCCCAACACAGGTCAGGGATGTGGCACTGTTTTATGAGAGCTGGATGATAGTTGCATTAATTTCCCAGTTCCTGTAATGCTCACTGTTGCTACTGGAAGCATGACTAATAAAGGTTAATCTAGATCATTTGTCCACAAATTGTGGAGGCAGACCTGACATGCAGAGCTGTGCTCTCATTTCTCTGTATTTATTCCATTTCCATTCCCCATTTTTTATTGCTTCTTTTGGCTATTTCTCTATTGACTCTCAGGCAGATTTTTATTCTCACAGCAAAGAGCTGAGTAATTCTCCAGCCACTCTGACAGTGGGACACACACAACCTGTTCCAGTTTAAAGTTCACAAGGGTACTGCTATATTTGTGTGTTCAGCAGCAAAACCAGTGCAATGACTGAACATTCCCACTCCCAGGAGCAATCCATGGATTAACACCACTTTTAATAGCTGCACATAACACACTGGAGGTTGATCTGAGGGCAAGAGGGAAAAAACAATCCCAAATTGCAGATGAAATTACTGAATGTTGAGCTCCAGTGACTGCACCCCACGTTCAGTGCTGCTCCCAAGACCAACAGCCATTGATTTTCCTTCTCAATTTCAGGCCTGTGCTGCCCTTCAAAAGTCCTTAGTGCTGTTCTGTGCTCTGAAAAGTGGAGCCAAAACCCACCCAGGCCAGACCACACTCTCTGCTCAGGTCAGAGCACACACTGTGACTGCAAATCACAACTGGAGCAAGACACAGGAGGGGAAAGGTCCAGGAAAGCTGCTGGAATGAGGCACAGGGGAAGCAAACGGATCCCAGGACTTCAGTTACTTACAGCACCTGGCATTATTTCCCTGTAACAGACTCCCAAAACACATCCCCTTCCAGCTGCCTGCACTACAAGTCCCGGGTTCTTTCTACTGTCAAGGCTCAGAACAGCAAGGCTGTTTGGTAAGGAATTCCCATGGCAAAGCCATCCAAAAGCCAGGGACCCAAAACTGCACTAACCTTGGCAAAAGATGGTCCACAAGGTCTAGCTGAGTGTCATGCTGGAGCTGGAGGAGATGCTGGGATCAGAAACCTGAAATAGAGGGGTTGTCATCAACAGTCTGGCCAGGCCTTCCCAGAAAACAGATACAGAAAATGCTTCTACAGAAAATGTTAATTCTACCAACCTGGTAATTTCTTAACTCTGGTTATGCTACTTATGAACAAAGTAGAGAAAAAAAATGCTGTTTGCTCCCCATCCTTTCACACTCCCTCACAGAAAGGTGTTTATCGTGCTGCTTGTCTGGAGGTGGGTTAAATTAGCCACTAACGAACCAATCCTCCAGCTAAACTAACTCTTTATTAAGCAATTCATTTAGAAATCAGGAGAGCCTTTAGACAGCTCAAGTGACCTTTATCAGCAGGCACCAACTCAGCATTTTTCTTGTAAAGAAAGAGCTCATTATCCACACACTCCTCTGGGATCCCAAAGCAGAATGCAGCAGTTCCAGAGTCTGTCCTGAGCTGAAGCTTGGGGAGACTCACTTTGTACTTATTAAACTTTGGGAGACTCACTTTGTATTTATTAAACTTTCTAGAAGGAAGGAGAGCCTCTGACAGTGGCTTTGGCAGGAACAGGTAAGGAAGGGAGAGTGCAGAGGGACGTGCAGTTCCAGGGAGCCCTGCAAGGCTCTTTCACAGGTTATTTGGCTGCTGAGTTGGCCTCTCATCATGCAGTGACTTTTCTAACAGGACTCTGTCACTCCAATGCAATTATTAATCCAGTCCCACTGCTTGGCCAATGTCCCTTTATGATCCCAGCTTTTGGCAGGAGGGGACAAAGGTGTTGTTGACTGCAGCACTGGAGCCTTAGAGCAAATTCATTACAAAGGGTGAAGTGTTATTTACCTTTCTCTACACCCAAAATTTTCTACTTGTGGGTTTTCAGGTGTTTAAAGTAGAGTCAACAGCAACATTTTTAAATAATATTATACTCTGACTGTGCAGCTCACTGTGAACAGAACACTTGGCTGCCTGTCAGTGGCACATGGAACGAGTTCAAGATGAGGTCGAGTGACAAACACATCCTGGCATGGCCCAGACTTGGTGCTGAAAGCAGCAACTCATAAACCAAGATGATGATTCTTATTTCTCAAAACCTGCAGAGAGAGGCTGAGTCACCACACGAAAAATACGTTACAATATCCTGAACAGAAAATTCCAAGTAAGGGGTTATGAAACCTCTTGGGTTCTGAGAAGGAAAGACTGAACATGCCAAGACATGAAGGTACCTCAAAGAGACAGGGAAGATGAGATTTATGGTCAAATCAGCTCAAGCAAGAGGGTTTCTCAATTCTGATGGTTAAAAATACTTTATTGCTGTGCATAGCTCAGGTAAGGTTTCTTCTGGAGAACAGGAAAACAAAATGTAAATTTGAGAGATTTTGAACATATCCAACAATCCAAGATGGATCTTGGATAATACATTTGTGTCTGCACAAAGATTGGTGATGAACCTTCTGGAATTACTATTTTACCCACTCAAAGAACTGTCTCAAAACCTGTCCAGACTAAAAAACAAACACCCCCAAGGAACTTCCCCCCCCCACCAAAAAAAATAAAATAACCCAACCACTTGCTCTGCCTGCAGGTCCTGACTCTGCTATAACAGCAGAACTTACTTTACTTTAACCTGTTCTTAATTAATTCAAGCTGAAATAATTCTAGACAAAATCTTCTGCACAGGTTTCACTTATTCTACATAAATTGCTGCATTTTAGCCATAAGATCAAACCACAGAGGACCCTTTAATGGGGATGCCATCATAGAAAATAAAGACAATTGTGTCAGTATAAACAAGTGTTGCACAGGCTGCTTTGAAAAACAGTATTTTTTTTTCAGTGACATTAAACAGCTGTAATGGTTTGATCCATTTTGGTAAAACATGACTGTGTCCCTAAATGGAATAATAATAAAGGCACGTGGAAATCCAGCCCTCAAAATAATAACAACTCTCATAAGCAGCTTTGCCTACACATTAACCCACAGTTTCTGACCCCAGCAATTCACCTGTTTTGGTGTTTACATCACAAACCCCAGTTCTCTGAACTATTTATAACCCCAAAGCCCAGGTGACTGTGGGTGCTGCAGCCTCACAGCTCTGGCACGGGGTAAACAAGGACACACCTCAGCATGGACAGCTGAGCCTTCCCATTGATTCCCAGACACAACTTCCTCCTGATGAACCCTTTGGGACTGTGCTGGTGACACCAGGAAGGACTGGGACTGAGGGGAGGGGAGAACTTTCTGCCTTAAAGCCATAACCTACTGCTACAACAGGGTTTGCAGCAACCCTGCCAAAGTAATTCAAAACACTCTCCCCACAGAGGCTCCCAACCTCTCAAGTTTACAGAATCACAGAATGGCCTGGGATGGAAGTGACCTTAAAGCTCAGCTTGTTCCACCCCTGCCATGGGCAGGGACACCTTCCACTGTCCCAGGTTGCTCCAAGCCCTGTCCAACCCGGCCTTGGACTCTCCCAGGGATGGGGCAGTCACAGCTTCTCTGGGCACCTGTGCCAGGGCCTGCCCACCCACACAGGGAAGGATTTCTTCCCAGTATCCAATCTAAACCTACTCTGTGTCAGTGCAAAACTATTCTCCCTTGTCCTGTCACTCCAGGCCCTGGTAAATAGTCCCTTCTCCATCTTTCCTCTCAGCTCCTTCAGGTCCTGTAAGACCACAATTAGGTCATTTTGAAGTTCTTCTTCTCTAGGCTGAACAATGCTCCTCCATGTCCCCTGGAACCTCCTAGAAACCCCTCACCCCGTCCTCCATACCCCCTGAGACCCCCAGAAA
>VWZD01001438.1:150256-211512 GCA_013396695.1 Sakesphorus luctuosus | reverse complement strand
TACGTGATGGGCGTCCCGGCTGACCAATGGAAAACGAGAGAGCAGGAAGAGGCGGGGCGCGAGGGCGCCGGGAGCGGAGTCCTCCCAGTACAGCCCAGTGCTCTCCCAGTACATCCCAGTGTCCTCAGGACATCCCAGTGTCCTCCCAGGACATCCCAGCTGTCCTGGCAGGACATCCCAGTGTTCTCCTCGCACATCCCAGTGTCCTCCCAGCACATCCCAGTGTTCTCCCAGCGCATCCCAGTGTCCTCCCAGTACATCCCAGTGTCCTTCCAGGACATCCTAGTGTTCTCCCAGCACATCCCAGTGTCCTCCCAGTACATCCCAGTGTCCTCCCAGTACATCCCAGTTGTCCTGGCAGGACATCCCAGTGTCCTCCCAGCACATTCCAGCGCCCTCTCGGTACCCTCCTGTTTCCTTTCTATCCCCAAAGAGTGCCTCGCAGTCCTTCCCAGTCGCCTCCAATCCCCTCCAAGGGTATCCCAGTTCCCTCCCAGTTCTCCTCAGTTCCCTCCAAGTCAATCCCAGTGCCTCCCAGTCAAATTCCAGTGCACTTTTTGTCCCTAAAAATGCCTCCCAGTTCTTACCAGTCTCATCCAATTCCCTCCAAGTCTATCCCAGTTCCCCCCAGTGCCCTTTTTTCTTCCTATGAGTGCCCTTTTTGTCCCTCCCAGTCCCATCCAATCCCGTCCCATCCTCTCCCAGTCTATCCCAGTGCCTCCCAGTTAGCGGTAGACCCCCACAAGGTGTGCCTACTCATTCCATGGAAGGTGTGCGCGGGGCAGGTGCGTCCCTTCCAGGTGTGCGCGGGGCAGTGCGCCCCTTCCAGGTGTGCGCGGGCAGGTGCGCCCCTCACAGGTGTGCGCGGGGCAGTGCGCCCCTTCCAGGTGTGCGCGGGGCAGTGCGCCCTTTACAAGTGTGCGCGGGCAGGGGCGCCCCTTCCAGGTGTGCGCGGGCAGGTGCGCCCCTCACAGGTGTGCGCGGGGCAGTGCGCCCCTTCCAGGTGTGCGCGGGGCAGTGCGCCCTTTACAAGTGTGNCGTGTCCCGGGATCGCTCCCTCCTCCAGCCGCGTGTCCCGGGATCGCTCCCTCCTCCAGCCTCGTGTCCCGGGATCGCTCCCTCCTCCAGCCTCGTGTCCCGGGATCGCTCCCTCCTCCAGCCTCGTGTCCCGCGATCGCTCCCTCCTCCAGCCTCGTGTCCCAGGATCGCTCCCTCCTCCAGCTGCGTGTCCCACGGTCCCTCCCTCGTGTCCCGGGATCGCTCCCTCCTCCAGCCGCGCGTCCCTTCCACAGCCTGAGTGAGGGCAGGTTCCTCTGCTCCAGCGGGATCCAGGGAGAACCTCTCCCGGACGGGATCCTCGGGAGAAGAGGGTTCCCCGGTGCTGTGTGGGATCTCCCGAGCGGATCGGGACCCTCTGGAAGGATTGGGATGCTCCGGGCGGAGAGAGACCCTCCGGGAGGATCAGGATCTTTCGTGCGGATCAGGATCTTCCGGGAGAATCGGGGCCCTCCTGGAGGATCGGGGTGCCCCGAATGAATCGGGACCCTCCCGGACTGAGCGGGATGCCCCGAGAGGGTCGGTATCCCTGGGACGAAGTGGGATCCCCTGGGAGGATCAGGATGTCCCGAGAGGATCGGGATCCCTCTGACGGAGCGGCATGCCCTGGGAGGATCGGGATGCCCTGGGAGGAGCGGGATGCTCCGAGCGGATCGGGATCCCTGGGAAGATCGGGATGTCCCCAGAGGATCGGGATCCCTCTGACGGAGCGGCATGCCCTGGGAGGATCGGGATGCCCCGAGCTGATCGGCATCCCTGGGCCGGAGCGGGATCCCCTGGAAGGATGAGGATGCCCCGAGCGGAGCGGGGTGCCCTGGAAGGATCGGGGTGCCCTGGGACGGAGCGGGATGCCCTGGAAGCATGAGGATGCCCGGAGCGGACCGGGGTCCCTGGCACTCAGCGGGATCCCCCAGGAGGCGCGGGAGGAGATTCGATCCCCAACCCCGGCAGGGGCGGAGTAGGGGGGAACGACACGGCCCCGGGGTGCTGCCCCTCTCGGCTCTTTTGCCTCCCGCGGCTGCGGCTCGTTTCGATTTCGTTTCTCGCCACGGTCGCTCCGAAGCCGCAGCGGCCGCGGGGCCCAGCCGTGACCGCGCCGGACCGCGGGGCAGCGCCGGGCTCCGGGTGGCACCGGGGCGGGGAGCGGCCGCCCATCGGCACCGGGCATGCAGGTAGGACCGCCCGTCCCCCGCCCGGCCACCTGTCCTCCCTCCGCCCCGTCCCCCCGGGCTTTCTCCTCCGCAATTCCAGGTGCAAGTTCATGTCCCGGGTTGGGGGTGACCCCCCAACTCCATCCACCTCACAGAGTCCCGAGCAGTCAGGAGGCTTCGTCCCTCTCGGTTTGGGACTGAGCCAAGAGCTGCTCTCACACATCTGGGGGTTCCTTTTCACCCCCTTTTTCTGGCTTTCCGACTCCAACCTCTCCAAGGACAGTATTTCCTCTTGAAGCAGAGAAAAGCTGTCTTGGAAATGTGTGGAAGCAGCTAAGTGGGGATAAAACCAAGAACATAAAATCAGGATGAAGTAATAAAAATTTAAAATGTATCTCATGGCCCAGAAATCTTTAGAAGCAAGACAAATACCAGATTTTTTCTATTTTTACTGTAAATCTCATTGTAAGAGAGTCACACCAATGGGAAAATAAAGTAACTGTTAGATAGCTTGAGACAAAATAACACTGCCCATTTCTTTCACTTTTATTTTCCCCACAGCTTATTGCTTAGAATGAATCTGAAAGACACTTTGCATTGCTGCCAAGCCTGCTCAGAGTTTATTCTGGAGCCCCACTTTAACCACCTCCAAAAACCTGCCTGAATCTGAAGTGCTCAGAGTTGACAACTGCTTCAGAAAATACCATTTCCCAGCAAAATTGTTCATTTTCCAGTGGATGAAGTTGAGAAATTGCTGGGATTCACATTAATCGATTTTTAAGGGGAAACATTATCTGTTTGGCTGCCAGTAATATTTCAAGGCCTAGATGGGGCTGGAAGCAGCAGCTGAGCTCCCTTGGGGCTCACAATCTCTGGCTGAGAGGGAAAAGTAATTTTTGAGGGTCTGGAACTTAATGGCTGGTGAGCAGGAGTAGGATGGCCATTTCCCCTTGTGCCCAAATGATCACTGGGAAAAAAATTGGGTATCTCCATACAGTGTTTTTAAGATAAAATCTTAGCGCTATTGCCAGCTTTATTTCACAACTATAAATAATTGAAATGCTATCCTAAAACCTCAGGATTCCAATGAGAATATGAGGATTCTGTAGGAAATGGGAGCCAGCACAGGCACTGCAGGCTCTGCCAGTCTTGGCTCAGTCTTCTAATTCCTTGCAGCCACAGGGCAGTGGGGATGGAAAACCCCCTTCCAAAGCCCGAATGAGGGCAGGTTCCTCTGCTAAAGGCAAGAGCTGGAGAAAGAGAGGGGAATCTTTGGCTGCTAACACTGACTTGGACAAACAGAGACTCATCCTGGGGTTGGGACAAGGAGGAATGTGAAGAATATGTATGGAATTGCTGCTGAGAGCACAACATGCTGCTGTGAGAAACCAGTTAGAAAATATTGGAGCAGGTGGAGGTATCCCCAAAGCAAAGGCAGGAAGGACCAGAGCTGGGAATTGACCCCACTGGTGTGTCTGATCTCTTCTCCCCAGGGCAAAGTGGCCATCAGCTCTTCCAGCCCTGTTGTGGCAGCTTCATTACCATCCCCATCCCAGGCTGGACACCCACCCATCAGTGCTGGGGAGATCTTCAAGCTTCCAGGCAGGCTGAGTGAGTAGAGGTTGAGTAAGTCAATGCTGCTTTAAAAACTGGTGGGATGTCTTGGGTACAGCCATAGTGTCCCACCCAGGGACCATTCCCTGCTGGCAAGAGGGACAAGGGGTCATCAGGGTTCATTTTCTCTCTTTGGGGTGGTTTTGATTTGTGGGTGCTTAATACGGAGGGAAAGTTTGGTGATGGAGAAGAAATCCCACCCTGCCCCTCAGTGGTTTTGAAGGTGGATAAAGAGTTGTTTCAGAGGCTGCTCCTGGTTTCAGGAATCCAGCCCTCACTGTGGAGCAAGGATGACGTGATCCACTGGCTGAGATGGGCTGAGGAAGAATATTCCCTTCGGCAAACGGATGAAAGCAAGTTTGAAATGAACGGCAAAGCCCTTTGTATCCTCACCAAGGAGGACTTCAGGCACCGAGCTCCCAGCTCAGGTTAGGCCAGTGCAAGGGGCTTTCAAGGATCATCCAAGCACAAGTTGTGATCTGCTGAGCAGGGCTGGTTGGGTCCCACCAGACTAAGATTTGGTGCTGGAGACAAGGACAACCCTCTTCCTTCCTCTAGTCCATCTGCACTGCAAATGGTTTGGGATGGAGAATAACCTCATTGTTATGTTATATTATAACCTCAGCAACATCACCTTGAGAGAAACTTTTATCCAAATTCATCTGAGCAGAGTTTCCTTCCCTGCAGGTGATGTGCTTTATGAAATACTCCAGTTCATTAAGACTCAGAGAAGAGCTCTGATGTGCAGCCCTTTGCTGAACTCACCCATTGGGAAGGTCAGGAGCACAGAGGAAGGTAGGATGGAGAACAGCAGCTGCCCAGCAAGCAGAACCTGCCCACAGCTCCAGTGGGTTGCATTCACCTGGGGTTTGGAGCTCAGTCAGCTGAGCCCTTCCCACATTACCTGAGAGTGGCAACCAGGTCCAACAAAGTCCAGGTCATCTGGAGGATTTGTAGTGATGAAGCAGGTTAGGTCAGAATTGTGCACCGGGGGGGTCTGTGGTGACCAGGCAAGTCTATGACTTCCCTGAGAAATGTACCTGCAGATTGAGGTCTGGATCAGGGAAGGTCAGTAGCCAGGCAGAGGCACAGCCTCTGGAGACTGATCCTACAGCATGGCTGGGAAAGGGCTGCAGAGCCAGGACTGAACTTGAAGAGAGTTTCTGGACCAAAGGGTGGAGTGGGGAGAGGCCCCAGGTGAGGCTGGTGTGGGCCAGTGAGGCTTATTAGTGCCCTCAGGTAGCCCAGGGAGGGGAGAGGTGGGTATCAGTGGCTATCTGAGTGTGGAGGTGGATCCTGAGCACTTCTGTTGGCTCATGTGTAAGGTAGTGAGTGCCTTAAGTTCCCACAACAGTTTGCCAGGGGGTGACTGTGCTCTGGTGCATCCCCTTGTTCCTCTGTATCTGACCCTTACCCTGCCTGGCATCTCTTCTGACCCACCTGGACTTTCTGCTACTCCTGCCTGAGGGAATTCCCATGTTTTCCTCAGCTCCCTCCTCCCCTGCCAGGCTGATAACCACACTGGGCTGTTCCTCCTCTCCTGTTTCAGGGCTTGGGAAGATCTGAGACCTGCCCTGATGTGCCACAGGGTGTTTATTTTTGTTTGTTTGTTTTCTAAATTTACAGACACAGACTGCAGTGCTGAAGCTGCCCCAGTTGTTGTTCCCTCCTGGCCTGGCTGTGCAGAACAGCCCATGTCCCACAGCCATGTAGAGCCACTGAACCTCTCCCATCACAGCTCAGAGAGCAGCTGCAGGGCAGGTGCCACCTGCTCCTTTCCTGCAACCCTATCAGCCCCAGTGGATGGGAAAATTGCAGGTAATTATGAAATTGCAGGTAATTATGAATTTGTAGCCTGAATCCTTGGGGAAATGAAGTAGGGCTTTGTCCTGTCTGTTCATCTGTCTCCCTCCCCTTTATTTCATGCTTCTCCACCTCAGGTTCCTCACCTGAAAAACTGTAATTCCTGCTTGTGTTTTGAGATCTCGCAGTAAAAGCCCTGTAGGCTCTTGTATTTGTTGTCACTGCTCCCACGTGCACTCCTGCTGCTGATCCACCCTCAGTGGAGCACAGTGGGGGCTCTGTGACCATTCCTTGCCCACCCATGCCCAGACTGCAGGTTGCTGTGGGAATATGTGTACCAGCTGCTCTCTGACAGCCGCTACGAGCCCTACATCAGGTGGGAGGACAAGGAGACCAAGGTCTTCAGGGTGGTGAACCCCAATGGACTTGCCCAGCTCTGGGGCAACCACAAGGTAAATGCAGCTGAGAACAAGTTTGTGTCCCCCTGGGCTTCTCCATGTCCCTTCCATGAACTGTCCCTCAGACCTGATGGCACAGGGATAGGGATGAGGGGCTGGGTTAATGAGAGATGCCAGCTGGTGATTGAGGAGGGACTTTCTCATTCCCTGGAAAGCAAAGGATGGCTGTGAAGCCAGGCTGGGTTACAGACCCACACTGGAACCACCTGGAATGTCCCACGTGGGGTTCCACTGCAGACAGACCCAAACAAGGTGTTGGTGCTTATCATAGAATCATAGAATGGATTGGGTTGGAAAAGACCTCTGAGATCATCAAGTCCAACCCTTGGGCCAACTCCAGTCCCGTCACCAGATCATGGCACTCAGTGCCACGGCCAAGCTCACTTGAAAAACCTCCAGGGATGGGGAATCCACCCCCTTTCTGGGCAGCCCATTCCAATGCCTGATTACTCTCCCTGTAAAGAACTTTTTTCTGATCTCCAACTTAAACTTCCCCTGGTAGAGCTTGAGCCCGTGCCCCCTTGCCCTATTGCTGAGTGCCTGCTTGCTTTGACTTAACACCCCACAATTATTGTCTCCTTCCAGAACCGGGTGAACATGACCTATGAGAAGATGTCACGAGCGCTGAGACATTATTACAAACTCAACATCATCAAAAAGGAGCCAGGGCAGAGGCTGCTGTTCAGGTGAGACGAAGCAGAACAGAGGAAAGAGCTGCCTGGAGAAGTCCAGATGGGTCATGGGAAGGGGATGTGCTGCAGTTGTTGGCAGAGGCTTCACCAGCAACATCCTCCCTGGCAAAGGCACCCCAATGGGTCTGTGTCCGGGCCCTGCCCTGGGCTCCAGGTCCCACCTGATGATGCTTCCTGAGTTTCAAGCAAGAGCTGGGATTCTCAGGAAAGCCCAGGGATGGCAGATCCCCTCTGGTGAGTTCCAGAGCTCAACTGATCATGGCTTGGGTTGGAGGGCACCTTAAGCTCATCCCATTCCATGCCCTGCCATGGGCAGGGACACCTTCCCCTAGACCAGGTTGCTCCAAGCCTTGTCCAACCTGGCCTCATTGAGGGCAAATGCTCCAGTATTTACAGCCAGGTTTGGGACTGGATTTGGACATGCCCTTAAAATGAAAAAAATGAATTCCAGGTTTTTGAAGACTCCTGGGGATCTTGTCCATGAGAAATCCAGCAAACTGGAGCAGCTGGAGAACGAGGACCATGAAGATTTGAAAGACTCGCTGGAGGCTTCACCGTAGGAGATCTTTGGAGGTGCATCACAGACAGACTTGTGCTCTGCTGGGTAGTGCTGGTACCTCTTGCATCTCCTGGGAAGAAGAACACAGAGCTGGCCCTGGACCTCCAAACCTGCCCTGAGCCAAAGCTGGGACATCTCTGGGTCTTCATTAACAAAACACACCCAGAAACTGCCCCCCAGCCCCAGAAGCAGTGGTGAATGTGTGTGGGTTGGTTTTCTGCTTGTTTCTCTCCTGCTCTAGGGGAGAGAATGTGGCATTTGTGCTCTGAAAACTTTGATGCTTGTCCTTGAGGCTCAAACTTGCTGGTAGAGATCACTCTGTTGTTACACTGACGTGTGCTGAGCAGACCAGAGTGTGTTGAGCATCTTTTGTAGCAAGTGGTGTCCCTGAGTGTGAATGTGCTTGCTCTGAATCTGAGCCATTTCCCTGACCTGAAAATGGACTTGTATTGCAGAAATGGTGCATGCTGGAACCTCACTGGTTTCTCTGGGGCTGCTCCTGAGAATAATGGTGGGACTGTGGTGAAATATCCACCTGGATCAGGCCTGGCTGAAGCTCCAGAGTTGCCCTAAACTGGTTTTCACTTTAACTTTTTTCCCTCCATGTAGGGCTTTTTGTGACTAGCTGATTAAATAATGTGAAAAGAAACAAAGCAAGTAATGAATATGTGCCCATTTGTGGTCAGATTTGTGGTTATTTGCTTCGAGTTTGAAGCAGGAATACCTGGAGGGAACAGAGTGTGTTTGTGTGTGTGTGTTTGAAAACAAAATACCCACCAATATTTTCTCATTGTTTTTCATTGAGGAAATAAAATCCTGTCACTGTGTGAAGTTGAAAATCCCCCTTCTTGCTGGTTGAAGGTTTGAAACTGGAAAATTCCAGACTTCTTCATTTAAAAATAGTTCCTGTGGGCAGCCAAATGTTGTCCCCAAGATCCTTGGGCTGCTCCTAAACCAGAGTGCACCAGTGTGAGCTGCTCAGCAGCTGATGGGTGAACACAGCACAAACATGTGGTGTTTTGTACCAGGAGGTTTCCACCAAAACTTGTTTCCAACCTGAAACTACAGTTCCTTTTTGCTGTGACTGATGCTGCTCCTCCAAAATTACTTCACAGCTGGAGCCTGGAGACGCTGCTGGGCTGTGGCCACCAAGAGATGGTGGTGGGATGGGTGGTGGGTGGTTGGCAAAGCTTCAGCAGTGCCACAGCTCCAGAAACACTGGCTGAGAAGTTTCACTTCCAGAAAAAATCACCATCTCGTTGGCAAAACAGAGATGCTTGACAATTCAAGTGAGGGAAGAGAGGAAATGAGAAGTTCTAGGGGGGTAAATGAGTGTAAGGTCACGGCTTGTGGGAGGACCTGAGAAGGAAGGGAGGCCAAAATCCTTGCTAGGAGGGGGGCTGGAGGCCTCCAAGAGCCCACCAAGCTGCAGCCTGGGGATGCACCACAGCAGGAAGGTGCAGTGAAGCACCCAGACCTTTTCCTTCCTCTCACAAAGTGGGCTTTTTGTCCCAGGGACGATTAAAATCAGATCTTTCTTGGGATGAAATCTGTCACAATAGGTGTAAGTTCTGTCCAGCCCTGAGGGAGATCTTTGATGGAACAACAGACCTCCTTCCCTGGCAATTGTGTCACCCTGGCCCTGTGCCACTCCTGGAATACACACCCATGGGTGCATTTTTCATGATCTTCTCTGAACAAGACAGCCCTCCACTTTCTTCCATGGAAATAACCCTGATGGCTCCAGAGCATTCCATTGCTTTTCCAGCCTGGGTACTTTGCTGGAGCAGGTGACAGCTGGTGACCCTGGTGCTCGTGCTCACAGGGAGTGTGTGCTATGACCTCTCTTCACTTGTTTTTCCTGCAATGACTAAGGACACTCTGGAGTTGGCTGGGGATTTCCTCTCCTGCCTGGGAAGCTGCCAAAAGCCCTCAACATTCCTTGGGCTGGAGGGTGAAAATCCAAGGACACCTTTGCTGTGATGATGAGCATATTTCTAGGAAGCTTTCATGCCCTCCCTGGGGCAATGTGTGTGTCTTTGCCTGCTATAAACAGAGGCAGGAGGGCTGTAAATCCGCTGCTTTCCTGGAATAGGGACCCACCCTTGTTGGTAAACACCGGTGTAACCGCTGCATGTGCCGGGGAGTTTGGTGTGGGTGTGTGGGGAGGGAGAACACACACCTGGGGTGACTTTTGGCATAGCTGGAGTCCAGGGCCAGTGGAACACAGGCAGGTGCCTCTTGTGGGCTTTCCCAAAGGTTTGCAGGTGCTTGGATTCCTGGAGAACATCACCCACACCTCAGCAGCCCCAGATCTGGTGCTGTTTGGGGCTGGGCATTGTATTGTGGCTCTTTTCTCACGCTACTCCTCTGCTGGGGGCAGCAGCTAAAACCAGGCTCAGGGCTGGAGGAAAAGAGGGTCAGTTTTGGGAGCTGGTGCCCAGCACCCTCTTGGATCAGAGGAACTGCACAGGTGGGCTGGGAGGTTTCCACCCAAGCCATGTGTTGGCTGTGCTGTCCACTCAAACTGTAGCCAGTGCAGGGACCTTGTCACTCAACACCTTGTTGTGGTTCAGGTTCTCTCCTCAATACCCCCGTCAGGGTTCACATGCTCCATTCAACATCCTTGTCATGGTGCCCATGCTCCATTCAAACCCCCACTGTGGTTTATGTGCCCCCCATAACAGCCTCATCATGGTTCACATGTCCCCCTAAACAGTCCCATCATGGTTCAGGTGCTCCCTCCAACACTCCTGTCATGGTTCAGGTGATCCTCCAACACTCCCGTCATGGTTCAGGTGATCCTCCAACACTCCTGTCATGGTTCAGGTGATCCTCCAACACTCCTGTCATGGTTCACGTGCTCCCTCCAACAAGGTCCTCATTGCAAACCGAACCCATTATCAGGCAAAAAGCATTTTTATCCAGGGGAAATCTTGGCTGCACATCATCCCAGATGAAAATCAGAGACAATGCAGCGCTTCTGGGCTGCAAATTTTCCCGAGGGGTTTTCCAAGACGGGGTTTTCCAAAGCCGGCGTGCCCAGCAAAAGCATCCTGGTCCATCCCTGCGAGGTGCAGTGCGGAGTTTTGCCATCAGGTGGCAAAATAACGGTGAGGAGTGTGGGAAGCGCTTGCCAGAAGTTGTCATAAGCACGGAAAAGGGGGCTCGGTGGGCACCGATGTGGCGTCGGGGCTTTGGCGTATGAAAGGTTTAATCTTAAGACGGTTTTCTTGGCGAAGGTGTGGTTTGCAGGTGTTGGGATGTGCCTGGTGGGAGTTACTCTGTCACTGCAGTGGCTGAGTGGGAGCCACAGGGATGTGAAGGATATGAGTTCATAGAACNACAACTTCCCTGATGTGGCAGTTCCAGACAGTGCTGAGGTCACCTCTGAGCCTCCTCTTCTCCAGCACAAACACCCCCAGCTCCCTCAGCCTCTCCCCACAGCACTTGTGCTCCACTCCCTTCTCCAGCCTCGTTGCTCTTCTCTGGCCCCGCTCCAGCCCCTCAATCTCTTTCCTGAACTGAGGGGCCCAGAACTGAACACAACACTCACGTTTTAGGGTGGGAGCTCGGGCTGCCTGAGGGACCTCAGGGTGGGTTTTGAGGGTGTTGCAGCCCAGCCATGTGTGGTGCTGATAACACCAAGGTGTGGATTTGATCCTCTGTGGGCCATTCACTTAAGAGTTGGACTCGATGATCCTTGTGGGTCCCTCGAACTCTGAATATTCTGTGATTCTGATTCTGTGTCTCAACAACCTGACAGCACCAAGTTAACACCACAGTGCCTGTGGTCCCACAACAACATCCTGGGAACTCCTGGGACACAAACAGGGCAATCTGCTTCCTTCTTTTGTCTGAGTAAGTTACGACTTCCCCTTACAAAAACAACGCAGGAAAACCCATATAAGGTGTCCCAGACAGTGAAAAACAACAAAACAAAACAAACCCAAAGCCAAACAGCTGCCTGAGATAGCTGGTCTCAAAGGCCAATGCTTACACTGGGTGACAGGTGATTTTTATGCTGTTTTGCTGCTGCTTGTCATAAGGAAATTGTTTTCTCCTCCAGTGAAACTCACGCCCTCTGGTTTCCGCCACGAGGGCGGTGATAACGGAGCTCCAGGAGGAAGCACTGGCTGCTCTTCTACCTGAGTGGCTGCTAAAAATAGGAATTATCTCAGCCAGCCACTGGCTTGGGTATAAAAAGGCACCTCCCAGGAGAGCCCGAGAACCCTCAGCGCCTGTGGCCGAGGAGCTTGTCTTGTGCTGTGTCCAAACGGGCAGAAATACTGATGGAAAGGTAAAAACCAAACCAGCAAATAAAGAATGGTGTGGCCAATGCAGTGGAATCATCAAAGTGGGGTGGGGGTTGTGGCTTTGCTGTGATTAGATTTGGTGGAATGATTTGTTCTTGGGTGCTTGGTGGGGTTTGGTGGTGGCTTGGATGAAGGAAATTTGCCTTCTTGATCCCCAAAAGAGCCAAGGTTGGTTGGGTGGGTGGGTGTGCTGGGTTGTTGTGGCGGTGTTCATTGAGTCTGAGGGGAGGCTGATGCCCAACTCCAGGGTGGTTTGTACAGCTGAGTGTGGAGGTTTCTGTGCTGGCTCCCCCTGTGCTGGTCAGAGGTGGAGAAAGTCTGATCTGGGTCTGGTTCTTTGAAGAATGAAATTGGTTTCAAAGACAAAACCAGCACCAGGCACTGACACAGCTCTCTGGTTTTCCAATAGCAACGTTCTGCTTAATTTTGCTTGTAAATATGGAGAAAACAGGTGATGGGAAAGGCAAGGAGAGGGTGCTACGAGCTCAGTTCCCAGCCCTGTGCTGGAGGGAGCTCCCAGCAGGGCTGTGTCACCCCAAGGTGACTGAGGAGATTCTCAAGAGCCCATGTTTCTCTCCTGAGCCTCTCCAGGGGCTGGAAGCACCCAGTTGTGATGAGGAATGATGTTTTTGTGAGCAGACAGTACTTTCAGGGTAAATACTCAAAAATTTGAGTGGTGTGATGGGGGGATGGTGTTCCTGGGGTGTATTTTTTCATCATGGTGTGGGGAAAAGCTGATAGGATAGTGTCAGGTGATTTCCTTGCTGGAGGAAACTCCCTGAATGATGACCCTGAGATGTGCCAGGCCCATCTCCCCCTCCCTGTAGTTTCAGTTCCTTTATCAGTGGTGTTTGTGGTCCATCATAAAACCTGCACCAGGAGCTCTCCAGTAACAACTATAAAACTGGCTGCTCATTAACCAGGAACTTTAACAGCCTCAGACACCCCTGGGTGCCAGAATGGGCAGGGAGGGGGATTTCCATCATGCCCAACCCAACTGTGCAGCCACCTGGGCAAAGCGAACACCAGGCTGAGAACGTTGTTTCTCTCCACAGCAACGTGCGGGTTCCAGCCATGGAGATGCCTCGGTGGGATGTGGGGAGGCAACCATCAGGCAAGATCCTCTCTCTGGACAGGCAGGAGGCCAAGAAAGTGCTGGAGATTTATGTCAGGCGCTCGCTGAGCTGCCGTGAAAACCCACCAGTGGTCCCGAAACTGCTTCAGGAGAAAACTGGAGGGCGAGGGAGAAAGACAGATGGGCTGCAACGATCAGAAAGCGACTTTTGCATGTACTCATGTGCCAGATCCAGCCCCAAGAAGGACAGGAAGGAGGGACTCAAAGTGCTGGACCTGGAAGAGGCTCTGGATGACAACAGCAAATCTTCCCAAGAGGTCCCTAAAGAGGGACCAAAGCCCAAGAGGAAAAGCACAAAAAACTGTTCCCAGGGCAAAACCCAACAGTCTGGTTCAAAACCAACCTGGCTGAAAACCGTCTTAAATTTCTTCTTCAAGAGGAGCCCTGAGGACCAGAAGGAAAACGCAGGGCAGAAAGCCAAGGACAAAGATGCCAAAGCTGCTCAAGGCTCCAAACCAGAAGGAGCCAAGAAACACAGGGGAGACTCCAGCACATCCCCAACACCAGGCAGAGCCTCGAAGAGGAAAACAAGCATCAAGAAGGTTTTCTCCTTGAAGAAGCATGGGGAGGAGGAGAGGGGAGAGACAGGATCGGGGGCGAGGACCAAGCGGCCCAGCTGCCTTCCCCTGCGGCACGTCCTGTCTCCAGCCACGCCAGGTGGGACCTCCAACCTCCTGCCCCTGAGCCTGACCCACCCCCACATCCAACACCACCTCCTTGGGCTTCCTGTGGGAAAGCTGTCGTGTTTGTTGCTGGGTTCTAACAAAGCATCACCCTCCGGGAGCTTGCTGAGGTTTGGGATGGGTTTTGGAGACTCCAATGCCAACCTGCTGCCCCAGAAAAGGGTCGATCTGCCCTTGCCATGACCACACATCACTCTGAGCCTGCTGTTGGCAGTAACAACCCAAGCACAGGGTTTTGCCCCTCTGGCAACCAAAGGTCACAGTGGTTTAGTTTAAACCTGCCTTTGAGACCTGGGATTAAGTCCTAAGCCACTCCAGGGCCAATGTTAAGCGGCTTGAGATTTGCCACGGGGACAGGTGAGGGCAGCTGGCACAGCAGAGCCCGTGGGACAGCTGTCCCCACCCCTTCCAGTGCCAAAACACTGGTAGGGGATTTCTGAGGGGCTTTGGTAGATTTGGGACAAGTGCCAGACACTCAGTTATGGTTCAGAGGGCACAGCCACATCCTCCACCACGGGAATGCACTAATCTGGGGTGGGCACCAGCACACCCAGTCCCTGCTGCAGCTGCTTTTCCCTTTCAATCAGTCTCCACAAAAATGATTCTCACTTCTGAATGTGTGGGTTTTTTCCAGCAGAGGAGGAGCAGCCTGATGGCTACTACACACAAGTCTCAGAGGAGATCGGGCTGATCGTGCAGGGCAGGGAGAGCCAGGGCAGCAGAGCAAGTGGATTGGAGGAGCCACCACAGCCAGCTGGCACTGACGTGGTTGGTGAGTGTTGTCCTTGCTGGCACCTACAGAAAACACACGTGCACAAGACTTGTCCCCAGGCAGAGCCTGCACAGCACCCAACCCCTGCTTCAATCCTGATCCAGGGAATAAAGGCTTTGGGGGAGATTTTCAGCACCAGGCCTTGACTGGGGAGAGGGAAATTCATGGAATCCCAGAATGGTTTGAGTTGGAAAGGACTTTAAAGATCATCTCATTCCCACCTCCCTGCCATGGCCAGGGACACCTTCCATGAGACCACACAAAAGGCAAAACTCAAAGGCAGGAGTGTGGTTTTATTGGGTGAGGGTAGAAAGACACTTGGCAACAGGCTGAAATGGGTTTTGGAGGGGTGGAGGTGGATAAATGTTGCTCAGGGAATTTTTCCTGGGGACTAAACAGAGCATTTGGGTGTGGGAGGCTTGGAGAAGGTGCTGGATATAACGTGGGATTTCTCTCTGCAGATGAAGCCATCAGGAGAATTGTGGCCCTGCTCCGGAGTGCAGGAGATGAGCTGGACAGGCAGGTGAGAGCAGAGCTGAGGGAGTTTGGGCCAAGCCCTGCACTGCTGTAAAATCCACCACCCCCACCACCGATGTCCCTGGTGTGGGGTTTGCTCAGAGAAATGAAGGAAATGGCAACTCTTAATTCCCCGACTGGGCGTGACCGTGGCTGTCCGTGTGTCCTCCCTGGTGTGGGGGGAAGGCACCAGCACAGGGTTGGCACTCTGAGTCACTCAGGACGTGTGTTCTCCTGCCCAGGTGAGGGAGGATGCCCGGCTGCAGCTGTTCTTCAGGGACATGTCCTACAGCGCCTTCAAGAGCTTGGCCGACGCCTACGTCCGGCGGGAGATGAGTGCCAACAGGCCTGATGCCAACCCCCAGGAGATCCAGTTTGCCTTCACAGTCCACCTCACTGCCAGGCTGGCTGGAATCTGCAGCCAGGCAGTGAACAGGATCATGGGCTTCGGAACACGGTACCTGGAGGATTCCTTCGCACCCTACGGCAAAATTCTCCCGGTAAGGAGGATGATGAGCCCGGGGCTGAGATTCCAGGAGGAGGATGAGCCTGGGGTTGAGCTTCCAGGAGGATGATGAGCCTGGTGTTGAGATTCCAGGAGGAGGATAAGCCTGGGGTTGAGATTCCAGGAGGAGGATAAGCCTGGGACTGAGATTCCAGGAGGAGGATAAGCCTGGGACTGAGATTCCAGGAGGAGGATGAGCCTGGGGTTGAGCTTCCAGGGGGAGAATGACCCTGGGGTTGAGCTCCCAGGAACAAGTCAGGGCAAGTGCCCAGAGAAGTTGTGGCTGCCCCATCCCTGGAAGTGTCCAAGGCCAGGTTGGACAGGGCTTGGAGCAACCTGGGCTGGTGGGAGGTGTCCCTGCCCATGGCAGGGGGTGGGATGAGATGATCTTTAAGGTCCCTTCCAACCCAAAGCGTTCCAGGATTCAATGAGTGTTTCCTTCTCTCCCAGCACAACAGAGAAAAGCTCAGGACAGACCACTGTGACAGCCCAGACTGACATTGGCTTGTGCAAAGGGCCTGTGGTGCCTGGGAGGCCGAGGATGAAGATTTACTGATGGGAGGACAATCCCTGATGGTGACCAGGACAGGGGGTGAAATTCTGAGCCGTGGATTTAAAACCTTCTAAGGGAAACCACAGTGACAGCCGGAGCAGTGTGAAATGCTAAAAACCCACCTGACTGGGGGCAAAGAGTCTGCAAATCAAACCAAGCCCAGATTTCACCCTGTGTTGGCATTTTAGCTCCTGCCAAGTGCATGTGTTGAACCTCAGGGGTTGTTGGTGTTCGTGTATGTGTATTTATTTTCCTGCTTTTCTATATGTGTCTGTGAATGTACAAGATAATTTTTGTGGTTTCTGCTGTCAGCAGAAACATTTAGTTTGGAAAAAACCCTACAACTCAAATAAATCAGTGTCTAAATGCCATCCAGGCTCATCTGCTGGGTGTTGTGTGAGATTTATGGATGGAACAACGTTTGCTTTGCTCCAGCTGCTGTGGCTGCACCTTTGCAGTCAGATGCAGAGTGGCACGAGGGACTCTCCCAGCAGATACACGGGGCTGTCCTGCCATTTTTACAATCTACAGCTATTCCCTTTGCAGCAGAAGAGGATTTACTCCTCAAAGCAGCTTGGGCTGACACCAAGAACTGGGTAAAGCTCATTCCTGAGTGGTGCAGGAGCTGTCACTCCCTCGAGGACTGAGGGGATTTGCAGCTGCTGGGGTCTCACCCACAAGCTCTAAGAAGATGTGAAATGTCAAAGGGATTTAAGCCCTAAGCACTGGGAGTGTTTCCAGCTAATCTTTGCCCAGACCCCTAAGAAGGGCCATGGCTTAAGGCAGCTCGAAGCAGGGGGGTTTGCAAGGGCTCAGTGTGGTGGCACCAGCAGGAGCATCTCCCTTGAGAGATTAGACCCAGCCTGGGGTGAAGGGGATGAAGTTCTGGGGGACTGGAGTGTGCAAGAGGTGGGACAGTCTAGTGGGTTGAAGGTGATGGTGGTGGCAAAAATGTGTGAGTCTGGGGCAGTGCCATGTGTGGGGTGACAGTGCCCTGTGGGCCATTGGTGCCAGCTGGGTCTGTCCAGCACGTCCTCTCCTGGATTCTCAGTCCTTTTAAAACCCTGAGGAATAGAAAACGGGGAAGCAGAGCCCTTGTAGGATGGGAGCAGCCCTTCCCCACCCAGATCATTGTCCCTGTTTGCAAAGCCTTTAAGGACAAGTCTCCAAAACCCAGAGGGTTCAGTCACTGCTTGCAAAGAGCCCCAGGGAGGGTGGACACCTTGCAGGGGCTCCATCTCATTTAGCCCAGGTTAATGAGGACTGTGAAAAACATCACATCCCACTCCTGGATCCTGCCAACAACAAGTGCGGTGTCAGCACCGTGTTTGCTTTTGGCCAGGAACCAAACTGGGAGGCTTTTAAGTGCAGGAGAAACAAAACTGCTCGTGGCTGTTTGTCCCGATGTTCCCCCTCCCTGCCCAGAGCCTGGGGGGCTGTGCTGGGCTGTGAGAGGGGCAGGGTGAGCTGGTGTTGGGGAGGTGGTGAGGATCCAGCTGGAGGATCTTGCAATGCCTCCGTTTTGCATCTGAGCTCATGTGGTGCCAGGGGTGGGTTGGGATTTGCATGGAGCAGAAAAGGGCTCTGTCTCCTCACGGACTTCCCAGAGGATTTCATCTTCCATCGGTACCTGGGACACACCTGCCAGGTGAAACACCAGTGAGAAATGCAACTCATCTCTCCTCTTCCCTTCTCCAGTGCTGTTCCCAATACCAAATATTCTCCTTCTGGGGTCACTGGGCCTTTTCCCACCCATCAGGACAGAGGTTCTGGGAAAACAAGGAGTAAAACCTGCTCAGCCCCTTGCACAGGGGGCTCTTGCCCCCAGATAACCCAGCCCAAGGCAGGGATGCTGCTCCAACTCAGTACAGAGGGATGAGGTTGGGAGCAGCCACAGCTGTTGCTTAGTGCAGCACTTCCTGTCCCTTCTCAGCAACTCCAGCACCTTGAATTAATCTTATAGTTATAAAATTGAGAACCTCACTGCCTGTGGCCACTGAAGATAATAAGAAGGTTTTAAAGAAGGGCACGTTATTAGTCGTGGGGGTTTGAATGGTTTCCAACTCTTGGCATTACCTTCATCCTTCTCTAAACACCCTGTTGTGGCTTCCAACAGCAAAGACAATCCCCTGGCATGAAAATCCCTGGGATCAGGGCCACTGGCCATCTGGGCACTGATCCTGCCTGGGCAAGAGCCATCCCTGTGCCCTGCACAGCCCTCCTGCTGCTGGGTGTGAGCTGGGCACCTTCTCCCCAAACCCTCTCAGGCTGCTGCTGGGCCCCTGCGTGTCCAGATCTTCAGTCCCTGCTAATCCTGCTTTGCCGGGGGTGGGCAGGGCAGCTTAGAAAATCAGCCCGGCACTTAATGAGCCAATTAATGCAAAATTTGCTGTCACTAAGAGGATGATGACAAGGTTTCATCTCACAGGAGCACAGAGCTGAGCTGGGGGTGTGATGTCTCCTGGAATGCTGTCCTGGGGGCTCAGTGTTTGCAGAAGGGGAGGGCACAGGGGGGGGTTGGCACCTCCCACAGCCCTTGAGAAGCCCCTCGTGAGTCACTTCAGGACAGAGCAACGTGTGGACAGAGGGACGAGTTCCTGCAGGTCCAGTGGGATCATTCACACCTTTCCCAGATCTTGGCAGGAGGGGCTGGGCACAACGAAGGTGGTGCCAGGGGCATCCTATGCCTCTCTAAGCAGAGTCTGTCAGATTCTTTGGGGGCCTGACATGCACAACAGGCACAGTTAATGCCCAGGGATCACAGGAACAATTCCTGCACTTCTGATGCCCTGGGGGGTTTGGAGAGATCATAATTTTGTCCTTCATCGACTTGCCAGTGCTGGAAGAAAGTCTTTTAAATGAAGGGATTTTTGCTTTCCCAAGGGCTGCAGGAGCCAGTGACATGAATCACCCAGATCAAAGCTGAGACATCACCAGGGGGCTGCTGGAAAGGCTGGAGTGTGTGGGAGACTCACCCAGCGAGGGGGTAACGTGGAACCTCAAACACTGGAAAGACAAGAAATGAGAAGCTCCAGTATGGCTGTGATCGAATTCAAGTTCCCCCCAGGATAATTCAGATAATTATTCAATATATCTGGGAGCTGAGACCTTGATGACATTTACCTGGTGGTTCAGGCACAGTCCACCTGCTGGCCAGTGGCACTTCAACCCAGGGACAGTCTGCACATCTCTGCTCCCAGGACTCAACTCTTGTTATGGGGACACAGTGATGGCTGGAGAGGACAAGTTGAAATGTATAAAAATTTGGGATAAAACAGCACTGCAAAGGTTGTATCAGGATGCTGTGACCATCCTCTATTTCCCTGTGCTGTCCTGGCCAGCCTGGTGTGTGACATGGGAAAGGAAAGTTGTTCCTTAAGCCTGTCATCTGTTAAATCTGCTAAAAAGGGCAATTTTTATTCTGTATATTGGCAGCAGTATTGGATCCTTAAGGCTGAAAACACACAAGAAATCTAAATTTTTCCATGTGTTTTTAACCATCCCTCAGGAAATGCAGACAGCCCAAAGGCATATTGATTTTGGATCAATAATCACAGATTTGGGGAATGTGGTGCTGCTGTAGGACCTCACTGAGAGGGGGAGAAAAACCAAACCCAGCTCTTTGGCTTTGGCACCTCTGAAATGATACCCAAGTGACAGGCAAGGAAAAACCCCTTCCAATGGGAAGCAAATATAAGGAATATTTCCAAACCTAACCCAGCCCTGCGTCCACCCCTTGTGTAACACCCTCTGGCTTTAAGTGTCTTATACAAGCCTTTACTCACTCAGTACTGAGCTGTGCCTAAGCCAGGATTGATGGAGAATCCTATTTAGGAAAACACCCTTTGATGAGGAAAGCACAAAGCAAAGAGGAATTTTTGCACGGATGTTTCCAAGTGTGACAGGCACAGGAACGCTGAGACCATCCCTGGGAGAGCCCCTGGGGCACTGCAGACCCCTTGGAATGACAAGGAGGCCTTGACTCAGCCCTGAGCATCAGCTTGGCTGTTGGGGAGGATTATAAGAGCTGTTTTGATCAGGGGAAAATTTCTGTTTTTAGCACAGGCAGCAATTAAAATAGCTCACGAATCTCAACGCCTCGGGGAGCTGTCATAAAAGGAGGCAGAAAATCCATCTTCTGGACTCCTCTGCACCAGAGATGAGCCTGGAGGGAGCAGTGGGGAGGAGAGCCTGAGCTTCACCTGGTGAAAAAGGACAATCCAAGACATCGAGCCAGACCCACCACGGTGACCCCGAGATGGCTGTGGAGGATCTCCGGGGTCCCAGCACCCCTTTCTCGCTCTCCTTCTCGGGCAGTGGTTTCCTGGCCCTGTACCAGGTTGGGGTGGTGCAGTCCCTGCTGGAACTGGCTCCTGAGCTCCTCAAATCCGCAGGGAAGGTCTATGGATCCTCAGCTGGGTCCCTCATCGCCGCCGCCGTCGTGTGCGGGGTCGGCCTCGGTAAGAAAACTGTCCCTCCATTTCCTTATTATAGAGATTTTGTTTCAAAACTGATGCCTTGAAGTGCTGGTGGGGATGTTGGAAAGGATACAACTTTTCTAATTTTTTTAATGTTCCTAATGAGGCTTTTAATTAGTTGTTTTCATTAGTCATAGGTTGTGTGTTAGGTCTTAAATTGTCCTTAGGCATCACAGAGCAAAATGTTGTCATAAGCAACTTTTGTGAGAACAAAGCTTGGGAAAAATACTAAAATTATAAGTTTTAAAGTTAACCTTGACATGCTTCAATGAACAAGACCCATGAGAGAATGATGTGTTGTTGAAACTGGGTATCTGGAAACCTTTTGCAGAAACCAGCAGATAATGAAGAAGACTAAAAAAGGCTCAGCATTTGTGTCGGAAAAACCAAACCAGAGGAAAAAGATTCTAGGAAGACTAAAATTATAAACTAATTGGTACAAGCAGTGAGATATTAATAACCAATAGTGGATAGAACACTGATAAAAGAAAGGGAATGATGTAATTTAGAAGCAATGAACATTAATTTCTTTGTTAAAAATGTATAAATAGGTGAACAATAAATGTGTTGGTGTCTGTGTGGAGGCAGGATTTTTGTTGGCCACAGAACTGCAAATAAAGTGAGGACTTTTTTTCCCAGCACTAAAAAGACAGTGTTCCTAATGCTAAAATTACAGTGTTAGGGGGCTCTGTTATTCCCAAGGATTTCGGGGTATTTGATAACAGGGATGTGATAATGTTGGAACTCTTATTGCTCACGAGGCACTGAAGAAACCTGAGGAGTTGTCACTTGTGGCAGCCAAGCTGGGACAAGTTTGGGTGGTGTGAGGTGAAACAGCTGGTTGTGACAGTCTGAGTGGGGAGATACTGCGTGGGGAAATCTGGATGTACCTGTACTCCATCGGCTCCTTTTCCTGCTCCTGCTGAAGGGGCAGAACTTCCCTTCTGCTACGAGGCCTGAGCAGAGCTGAGATGTGTCCCAAGGAAAGTCTGCATGGCTGAGACTTGGCATTTCCATGGGATATGCCCATATCAAACCTCTTTGTCCCAGTGGATCAGGTCCCTTGGGATCCTCAGCAATGAGGGACACGAGTGGCACTCACAGGTCCCCATGGAGCTGACAGCCCTGTCACTTTGGGTTATCCCACTCAGAACAAGGGAAGATGTGGTGCAATTCCTATTCCCAGGCAGTGGAGCCCCTTTCCCTGTGGCAAAAGCTCAAGGGCTCATCTGTGGGACAGCCTGAAGGAACAGCAGTCCCTGCTCCAACCCAGGCATTTCTCTTATTGTTGTAAAAGAGGTTTCCTCCGACCTTCTCTCACCAGTGTGGAAACAGGACCATCCAGCAATGGGTTCCTCCATGTATAGAATTAATTCAGAGCAGTTAATCCACTTTTAATAATCACATCTTCCCATATTTCCAATTAGTGCCCATGTGTAAACAAGTGCACACAAGACTTTAAGCTTTGGAGGCTGATCTGAGCTCTGCTTCAAAGAGTGGGGACATTCAGGAGGAACAGAGGGGTTTAGGGGCCAAATAATGATGGAGGAAACAAAAAAAAATGCAGTTTCTGAAACCTTTGCTTTTTAGAAAAAGCAGAAATCAACATTTCTGCCCATATGGGGGTGATCTCCTCCACAAATGAGCAAGGACCCCAAAATTTCCTCTCTGATTTCTTGTGCCAATGTCATGGGTGGAGCTGGGGCTGTCCAGCAGTGTGAATAAATTTGGGAACTTCCCTTGCTGGGGGCACCAGTCCTGAAACAGGGCTCTGATTCCTGAGGATGGAAGGCACCAACACTCAGAGGGGTTGAGATGATCTTGTACCCTAAATATGTTCCCTGGGGGAAGTGATGGATAGTGATGACTCTGGCTGGGTTTCTAAAAGGGAAAACAAAAGTGGCACAAACTCTGCCAAGTTCACATTAAGACAAAAAGAGGGGGAAAGTTGTGCCTGGTGTCCCATGGGGTGGCTGCAGTCGGGTCCACATCCCCTGCCCTGACCTGGGCTGGGTGAGCTCTGAGCTCCCTGAGCCAGTCTGTCCTCTGCCACCCCACAGGTCACCTCCTGGGGACATGCCTGGTCACCAGGCTGGTGCAGGCAGGGACAGGCAGGGCATTGCTGCCAGGGTCATCCCTTGCGTGCCATGACCCAAAGTGCCCAACCTGGGATTATCTCTCACCCCCACCCCGCAGCCTGTAGGGATTTTTATCCTGTTCCACCTGTTTCTGGGACACAGAGCAGCCAGACATGACCTGTGGGTGCAGCAGCCCCCTGGGGTACCTCTGGCTCCTTTGGGATCCCCAAGGACCTCGTGTGACCCTGCTGAGCAGTGATTGCCACCACATGGCCTCAACATCTGCTCAAACACACATAACCCCTCTTAATACTCGTGTGGCTTCAGGTGCCTTCTGGACACTCCTCCTAATCCATCTGTCTGTCCCTGCAATCTCAGGAGGCAGCAGGAAGGCTCTGCCCTTACAAAGCCATGGAGCTGAGGCTTTGTGCTGGTGCAGGGTCCCAGGGAGCCCACCTGGGTGCAAGGACAGCTCTTTTAGAGCTCAATAAGCTTTTTGCTGAAGGTGTTTAACCCCCAAGCTGGGATATTCTCCAGGTGATCTCCCCGTGGCAGCAAAGGGACCAAACTCCCTCCTCGGCCTCTGGCTGCCTGTGGGGTTTGCTGCACTCCTCTTCCTCCCCATCACTGAACAGCCTTTAAACCCCAGAGTGCCCTGTGCCCCCTCCAGGGCTCTGTTCCCTTATCAGCTCCTGCTTAATTGTTATTAACACCATCTCCCAGGTTGCTGGGGGAGCTCAGGTGAGCAGGGACTCCCAGGACACTTGGCTTGCAGGAAAGCCCTAAGCAGAGGAGGTGCCCCTTGTCCTCACCCATGAGCCATCCCAGCTCTGACAGGCAGACTGGGGCTGCCCATGTGGGAAAAAGAGGTGGAAGGTAGGAACGTGTTGTGCAAGTCACACTGACACCTGTAACTCAGTGTCTGCTCCTTTGTCCCCGTTCCTGGGGCTTTTGGAGCCTTTCCCCAGTCCCCACCTCCAGTGCCTGTCTCTGGCGCAGAAGGGGATTTCACCCATGGGGTCACACTCAGCAACGTCTCCTTTGAGGACATTATGGAGGTGATGTCACTCTCTCTGCCCTGCCACAACATTTCCCAGCAGTGTCACCCTGGGGTCACACAGAGGGGCTGCAAGAGGCTTTGTTTTCAAGGGAAGTTCTAGCCAGGTGGGGGTTGGTCTCTTCTCCCAGGCACTCAGCAATAGGACAAGGGGGCACGGGGGGCTCAAGCTCTGCCAGGGGAAATTGAAGTTGGAGATGAGGTAGAAATTCTTTGCAGAGAGAGTGCTCAGGCATTGGAATGGGCTGCCCAGAGAGGGGGTGGATTCACCATCCCTGGAGGTTTTTCAAGTGAGCTTGGCCGTGGCACTGAGTGCCATGATGTGGTAAAGGGACTGGAGTTGGCCCAAGGGTTGGACTTGATGATCTTGGAGGTCTTTTCCAACCCAATCGATTCTGTGATTCTGTGATTCTATGAAAACAGAATGAAAAATATACCTGGTAGGGCAGCAGGGATACTGAGTTTCTCTCTGTCTTTCCCCTGTCTCTCTTTCAGATGACCTCAAGGAATTTTTCTTTGCCCTGGCAGCAGAAGTCAGGAAAACCCTCCTGGGCCCCCTGTCTCCCAAGTGCAGTTTGCTGGCCAGCATCAAGGCTGTTCTGCAGAGGATGCTCCCAGAGGATTCCTACCAGCTGGCCACAGGGAGGCTGCACATCTCACTCACACGGGTGGTGGATGGCCAGAACGTCATGGCCTCAGAGTTCAGCTCCAAAGAGGAGCTCATTCAGGTACAGAGACCTTCCCCTGATGCTGAGGAAATCTCTGCTTGCTGCATGGGGTGGAGGAGCCTGAGATGGAGTCTTTACCTGCACTGTTTTCTACCCTGAGCAAAAAAACCCTGTAGCAGTTTCCAGATTTTCTACCGGGAGTATCAGGAGGCTCTGCCAGAGATGTGATCCCACCACAATGAGCTCCATGAGGTTTGGAGGGAGGGAGGTCCAGAGTCAGAGGGCAACAAAACATACTAAAAAAATCACCAGGTTTGTTTCCAGCCTCACAAAGCTGATGTTGGCCAGCTCTAATTAAAGTGCTGATGAGTCTTTAAGGGCTCTGTGAATGCTCATGTGACCTCTCAGCTCTCTGGACGGGTCTTTCTGTGGCCAAGTCCCATTGGCAGTGGTTTTCCTTGTTGTCTCAGCACTTTCCTGGGAGGGAAGAGGTGGACAAAGCAGCTGCCAAACAACAAGCAGCTGATTAACCAGTAAATTATCTGGTTAATTATCTGGGTGAAGAATCCCAGGGCAAAGACTGTGAGGTCCGGGGCTTGCTTGTCCCAGGGAGAGAGTAGAGGATGGCAACTCAGTGGAGATGTTGGAGTTCATCCCACAGTGCCTGTTCCAGGCAAACCAGGAGTTCAGGGGGCTCATTTCCAGCTGATAAGGTTGGTGGGAAATGGTTACAAACACCCCAGCAGTGCCTTTATCACTGACAAATCCCAGCAGGATGAGGATGATTTGTGAGGGTGTCTTGGTTTTCTCCAACAACCCACAAAGATGAAAAATGGCCCCAAAGTTTCACCTTGCCACCCTCAATGGGCATTGTTGGACAGTGATATGTAGATTTACACCTGTTAATTCTGGCAGAGCTTAACTGAATTAATTTTAATTAAAGTTAAATAAATTTAATTTTTGTAATTAATTAAAAACTGAGTGCTGTGCCCTGCTCAAAAGAAGTGTTTCAGCTTCAATCAAATGAGATGTTTTTCTCTTCTTGAAGCCTTTCTTCTTGTTACAGTCCAGGTGGCACTGACAGCCTGACCCAGACTTTGTCAAGGCTGCATTTTCAGGCACCCAATCATCAGCTTTTGTCCAGCAGAACTTTAACAGGAACACTGACTTCTGCAATGCTTCTCCTCCCCCAGGCTCTCCTCTGCAGCTGCTTCCTCCCTATTTACTGTGGATTCATCCCTCCTTCCTACCGAGGGGTGGTGAGTGATATTTCCAATGAAACACACACTCTTTGGGTTTGAGCAGGGTGGGATGTGCATGTCCAGGCTTTTTCTTTAGTTCATGGAGGATGATGAAGCCTTTCAGCTTGTTCTCCATCCCATCCTAACGTGATACGTGGGTGGAATTGCCACCTGGAGACCCCTCTCCTGCTTTTCCCGTGGAGAGAGGGTGGATGGCTTGATCTTGCCTTGCAGATCTCTGATGTGAATGAGGATTCCCATGCTCAGGAATTTGGGACACAATCCAGTTATCCAGGGCAGGGTCATTCAGCAGTGCAGGTGTCCCTTAGATCAGGTGCAGACCTGCATGGCTGAGATATCAAGAGGATCCTCCCCCAGCCCTGTGCATTTTCTTACCCAGAGCTTGTCTGTGTGAAGGAGGAGCACAGCAGCGTTTTCCAGCACTTCCAGGGATGGAACAGCCACAGCTTCTCTGGAAAACATCTGCCAGGGCTGCACAGGGAAGAATTCCTTCCCAATATCCCATCTAACACTGCCCTCTGGCAGTGGGAAGCCATTCCCCCTTTTCCTGGCACTCCAGGCTTTGCCCAAAGTCCCTCTCCAGCTCTCCTGGAGCCCCGTTAGGCACTGGAACTCTGAGGTCTCCATCCCTGGAAGTGTCCAAGGCCAGGCTGGATGGGGCTTGGAACAACCTGGTCTAGTGGAAGGTGTTCCTGCCCATGACAGAGGGTGAGATGGGATGAGCTTTAAGGTCCCTTCCAACCCATTCTGTGGGTCCATGATTGCTGGGGGAGGCCTCTCTGCACTGTTACTCAATGAACATTTAATCTGCTCAGCTGCAACCTCAGACCCCTCTGAGGTGGGTGGTAAATTCAGATTCCTTTTGGAATACAGCAAACAGCATTTTCCTTGCCCAGGGAGTGATCCCCCAGGGATTTGCAGACAAGTATTAAAGTGAGGGCCCAACTGCTCGAGCTCAGGACTTGAAAGTTACCCAACCCTGTGCATCAGTGGTGTTTGAGTTGCCTCACAGCTGCCAGCATTATTTTTTTTACAAAGCTTTGTGAATTAAACTAATTACATTCCCATTTTAATGACTGCTGTGGATTACAGCAACTGATTGAGGAGCTGGCTGGATTCCCCAGGCAGGGCAGCTGGAGGAGCTGGTAAAGGTTGGGATTAAGAGTAAGGGCAGGAAGAGACACTGTTGAAAGAAGAGAGGATGTGCTGGGACTGGTTTATGGTGGGAGATGTCACCTGGGGAGCTGCTGGTTCTCACCTGGGTGGCACTGCCACGCTCCTCTGAGCAACCCCCCCCTGTGCTGCTGCCCCCAGCGCTACGTGGACGGCGGGTTCACCGGCCTGCAGCCCGTGTCCAGCCTGGAGGAGCCCGTCATCACCGTGTCCCCCTTCACTGGAGAGCTCGACATCTGCCCCAGGGACTGTCCTGCCATCTTCTTCTGCTTCCAGATCTTCAACGGCAGCATCCAGATCTCCATAGAGAACCTCTGCAGGATCAGCTACGCTCTCTTCCCACCCAGCACCATGGTAAGCCCACCATGATCGGCTTCTCCCAGCTTTGGTTTGGTTAGAATCATAGAATCATTGAATCAATTGGGTTGGAAAAGACCTCTGAGATCATCAACTCCAACCCTTGGTCCAACTCCAGACCCTTTACCAGATCATGGCACTCAGTGTCGTGTCCAAAAGGAGTTAATGCTGCTCCTTCCTCCCCAAGCTTTGGGGTTCAGCTCAATCTCCACCACTGATTAATCAGATTTCAAAGGCAGGGGACAGCAGTGACTGTTTTTGCAGGACATTACTTAGGGAGGACACTGCTGATGGGTGGCCAGCCCGAAATGGGGGTCCACAGCCTGCAAAGAACCGGATGGAACCAGGTGATCTTTAAGGTCCTTTTCCATCTGAATCATTCTATGATTCTATGACCAGTGTTTTGTTGGTTGGAAACCAACCTGTGCTTGTTGCCTTTCCAAGTGGGCCACCCCAACCCTCCATGGTCAAACAGCTTTGGACAGTCCCTGCACTGCCCTTTCTGGGCTCTTTGGTGACCTCATGTGGGGTGACAGTGTGTTTGTGGATTTCCTGATGTTTGAGGTAATTGATGAAGAGATTGATAAGGAGCAGTTCAGAGTGTATCTTTGAGAGAAAAACAGTTTGAAGAGCACCCTTAAGGAGGGGAGAGCCACCTGTAGAGTGTGGGATACCTTGTGGCCAGCAGAATGTTTCCATGTATGCTCAGTGACCTGACTAGCCAATGGTGTGATGACATCTTGTATACAAGAGTAGACAAAAGGTGAAGCTGTAACAAAAAAAAAAGTTCTAGTATCAACAAGCTTGAGAGAGTCTGTGTGTCACAGAATCACGGGAAGGGACCCACAAGGATCATCAAGTCCAACTCTTAAATCAATGGCCCACATAGGGGATTGAACCCATGACCTCTAAGCTCTTTGTTCAAGCCTTCTGATGTTGCTGTGCCTGATCCTCTTCTGACCATCATTAACTCACCCCCTTCACCCCAACAACCTCAAGTGTTTCTCCTTGCAGGTCTTGAACGACATTTTCTCCCAGGGGTACCAGGACACTGCCCTTTTCCTGTACAGGAACAGTAAGTGCCACCCCAAGACCCTGTGGGCACCTCAGAGTGTGACCCCCACCCCCTCACCCCTTTCTCTGTGCCCCTCAGACGCCTTTGGCCGCAACTACTTCGATGGCAATTTCCGCTTCGGCAGCACCTGTGGGAAGAACGAGGCTGCGGCTCCCAACGGGACCATCCCTGGGCTCTGCAGGAGGGTCCCCCAGTACCTCACCCCTTATTTCCTGCCAGGTACAGCATTTGGGGTGCTCAGCTTGGGTTGGGGGCTGCTGCACTCCTGAGAGGAGCATTGTTGTGTTTAGGGCATTGCTGAGATATTTATTTCTAATAAATATTTCTAGACCTGCAGGAGCTGCTCACAAAGAGGGTTTGGAAGAGCAGCTCAAGCTGGGCGTGGGTCTGGGCTTAAGCAACTCCTTGAACTGCAGCTGGGCAAGAGGAACAATTGCATTTATTTGATGATTTCTATTCCTGACTTTTATTTCCTTCTCTGTTGGGCACAGGCTTGTGGAGGAAGGAGCAGGTGAATGGACTGCAGGACCCCCTGGCCAAGGTGCTGTTGCAGCCATACAGGCTGCCAGCTTTGTTCAGGAAAGGGTAAGAACATGTTGAGAGAGGCATCAGGGAATGACACACAAACCTGGAGCTGGAGTGAGTCCAGAGAAGAGCAACGAGGCTGGAGAAGGGAGCAGAGCACAAGTGCTGTGGGGAGAGGCTGAGGGAGCTGGGGGTGTTTGTGCTGGAGAAGAGGAGGCTCAGAGGTGACCTCAGCACTGTCTGGAACTACCTGAAGGGAAGTTCTGGCCAGGTGGGGGTTGGTCTCTTCTCCCAGGCACTCAGCAATAGGACAAGGGGGCACGGGGGGCTCAAGCTCTGCCAGGGGAAATTGAAGTTGGAGATGAGGTAGAAATTCTTTGCAGAGAGAGTGCTGAGGGATTGGAATGGGCTGCCCAGAGAGGGGGTGGATTCCCCATCCCTGGAGGTTTTTCAGCTGAGCTTGGCCGTGGCACTGAGTGCCATGATCTGGTGACGGGACTGGAGTTGGCCCAAGGGTTGGACTTGATGATCTGGGAGGTCTTTTCCAACCCAATCCATTCTATGATTCTATGAAACCAGGGGCTGTGTCTTTCCCTGAAAGCAAACTCTCAGGGAGAGTGGGCATGGCTGGTGGCAACACCACAGGCTCACATGGCCATGGAAAACATTATTACAGTGTTAATTACCATTACCCCCCTCCCCTTTTGCTGCTTTGGCCCATCATTTAACTCAGCCTGTTTATTTTGCTTTGCAGGGTGAAGAAGGTGTGGGGGCTGCTGGAAGGTGTCACCTCCCTGGTCCAACGATTCCACAAGCTCCTCCAAACCCTGGTGCCTGCTTTGCCCAAGAGAGCTGTGGACAGGAGGTGAGGAGCTTGAGGGATGCAAACCCTGGGGGACCTCACCCAGGTGTCATTGGCTAAAACCACCAAATCTGGAGCAGCCCACGTTTAAGTAGCTCTTTTTTTCCCCCGTGATATTATTCTGATATCTCAAAGTAGCTCTGAGCCAGCTCGGTGCCACTTCCCTACTGCAATATATTCATGTTCCAGGTGTCTATCTGCTGGGCTTTGCCCTGGCAGGACATCAGACACATTAACCAAGATCCTGAGAGACATTTTGGCACTAAGCCCTCAAGGATTTAAGGCATTTAACTCGTCACACCGACAGCTTTTAAGTCGAACCTCCCTAAAACCTTCTTGCAAGTTCCTTCATGAGCAGCTGTGAAAAGACTGGCACAGAGTGATTTCACTCAGCTACAAACTTCTCACCATGAGAAAGCCCTTTGGTGCCCAGCCCTCCAGGGGCTGCTCATCCCTGTTGGTCCCTGGATCCTGACCCAGCTGTCCCCTTGTTCCCACAGGTGACAGTCCCTGACAGCCCTGGGGGTCTCTGTTCTGCTGCCTCGGGAAGGGATGGATGAAACTGAGCTCATCCCACACACCAGCACAGCTGCTGCTTTCCTATGGAATATTTTGGAGTGGTTTTTTCTCCCTTGGGAGCTGCCTCTGCCTCCAGGGCTGCTGCCTCTGCTCAGGCCTGACCTGCTTTAATGTGATGCTCGAGGCAAAGCTCTGGTGCTGCTCCTGTGACCCACCACGGGCTGCAGGGGCCAGTGGGCACCTTCCCCTGCAGGCACCCAGGTTTCCCTCTCCTCATCACCAGCAGCATCCTTTCCCCTGCTTTAATGCAGATTACAGGGCAGGAATTCTCCCGGAAATGCCCCATTTTAAGTGTTTTCCTCCCACTCCAAAACTTTCAGAGCGTTTCATCAGAGTGAGGGAGAAGCCTTAGGGAGCATCACACTGGGCAGGAACTCATTTTTGTCCAGTTCTCTGAAGTTATTTTACCAATTAGCTGTTCTTGAGCTTCACCCCCCTCCCATAGCTCTGCTTCTGCCTGTGGAGGTGGGAGCACATTTGGATCCACCTCAAATTTCCAGTAGGATGGAGAAACCTAAAGATGAACCTCCTCCTACTTCAGACTGTGCATCTCCCACATTTCACCAATAAATTGGTGCTTTGTTTGCAATTGTCTGTAATTTGCAGCCCCACACAGTGTAGGGCCCAGGCAAACACACCCCATGTCTCTGGTCTGTCCACAGAATTAATTGGCAGCTCTCTTAATTATCCCAAATCCATCCTGCACATCAATGGATTGGCTTCATCCCAAGTGAGTCTCCCCCGTTTGCTGGTTCCTGATGGGCAACAAATGGATCCCAATGGCACAAGCTGTTTATTTGAATGAAGAGCTTGTTTAATTGCACAGAAGGAGATGGAACAGAGGGAAGTTTAATCCAAAGGGCTCTGGAGACTGCAGGAATGAATGTGGGGAGAGATGAAGGCTGCTTTGATGGAAACAGCTCCAAAGTTAACTCTGAATGCTCTGTGAAGGATTAACAGACCAGGTTCTGCTGTCTCTGGTTGACATCAGGCTCCTGGGAATATTTTATCTGGAATGAGCTTCTAAAGGAAACCCAGATGGTTATTTCACAGAATCATGGAGTGGTTTGGGTGGGAAAGGTCTCCTGAGCTTCCCAGCAAGCACCACCACCACCTCCAGGTAGGATATTCCCATTCCAGTCAGTCTCAGACAGTTGCACTTCCAATGGGAATTAAGACACCCAAAGAAAATTCTCCTCCAGGAGTTTGACACCCAAATCCATTAAATGGGTCTGTAAATCTCAGCCACAATCAGGAGCACAGTTTGAACTGCTCAGAGTGCCCCTGATGCTTAATCACAAAAAGTCAGTAAAACATTGAGAACTTTAATAAAAAACAACCTACAAGAAACACCCAAACCAAAACAGTCCCAGCAAAGGCCCCTCCTGCTCCAAAACTGCAGGGATTTGCTGGGAGAGAAATATGTGACAACTCAATCTCCAGATCAGCTGGTTTTTGCTTTATTAATCCCTCATCTTTTCAAGGAAGCACAGCTGGTGCTTCTCCTCTGCATGAGTTTGGAGCTGAGGGCACCAGGAGGCTTTGCCAGAGGAATGGGCAAAGCTTGGCATTGATTGGAATCCCCTGGTGCAGGAGGTGGTGCCCAAGGCATCAGGCTGGAAACCCAGCTGGGACAGATCCAGCCTGAAATGCCTCCCTTAAAGGTGGGTCATGGGAAGCATCAGGGTCTGGGGAAGGGATGGAAGAGCTGTGGCTCTGTCTCTGTCTGTGTCTGTGCTGGAGATGTCACTGTCACTGTCACTGTCACATCCTTGTGCTCCTCAGTGCAGGTGAGGCTCTGCCTTCAGGCTGGGCTGCAAGTTTTTCATTCTCTCTTTAAAATATAAACTGAGACCAGAGGCAGCAGCAGGGCCAAAAATTCTCTTCTGTGGCTGGCCTGGCCCTAAAGAGAGTAAAACCACACTGGTCAGTGTGACAGACACTCCTGGCAGGTCCTGTGAGACAAACTGGATTTAAGTCCCTGAGCAGAGCTGTTCCCTCCCTCCTGTTGTCCAACAGGCACCAGGATAAGCAGGTTTTGATTTCCTTCAAATATTGCCCTCCCACCACTGTGCTGTTGCTTGTCCCATCGAACTCAGCAGAAATGTGAAGCCTGAGGTGGATGGGATGAGAGTTTGGAGACATCCCAAGACAGCAGGAGCTCCCACTGCAGGTCTAGAGGGAAGAATCCGAGAACCTGATCCAAGCAATAGAGCCAAAACCCCCCAACCCTGTGCCCAGTCCTGGCTGTGGCTCTGGCTGTTGGCTCAGCTATTTTATGCCACATTCTGCCTCTAGTCCAAGAACTAGGGAGGGTGCAACTCCTTGTGCCACTGTCCTGTTGGGCACATGGAGAGAGAGGCAAATCCTCGTGGTTTGTGTCCTTTGGAAACAAGAAATCAGGTACAAGTTGTTCACAAGTTTATCCTCCTGTTGATTTGGCAACATCAGTGATATTGCACAGATAAACAATGAACCAGCCTTTTCCTGGCCTAGATCATCAGGGCTTTTTTTTTTGCAAGATCTGGAAAATCTGAAGTGCTTCTCCTCTGCAGGCTGAGCCTGGACTCACCCCTTGGTGATCTGATCCCACAGGTGATCTGATTTTGGTGAAAAACGTTGCAGCCCAGCTGCAAACCAGAGACAGAGACTGCTGGTAGCTCAGAACCCCAAAGAAACCTCATTCCTACTGTGTTGCTTCCAAAAGCTCCACGTGGCTCAGAGTGATGGAGCATTTAAAGAAGCAACAGCCTCAGACTGTGTCCTGCACTTCTTAGTGGGCCTAGAGTTGGTTTGTTTTCAGTGGAAAGACCTTCCTTGCTTTTATTTTATGTTTTTTTAAGCTTTTATTTTTAGATCTGGAATGGTAATGGTCCTGTTCTTCCCCCTTTATATTCCTCATTAAGTGTGGTCCTCCTAGAACAATATTGGTGTCCTTTTCACTTTTTATTTAAGTTATGTGGCAACATTTTAAATAACCAGCATGTTGAAAAAGCTGTGTCGTTTTTCCTAAGCTGACAAATTCTGAAATGTTGACAGAATCGGAAAGGAAAAGGAAATAAATAATAAAATGGAAAGAAATGTGGCATTCCAGCAGATACTTCTTTGTATTTCTCTGGTAACAGTAACACAAACTGGGAGCTGAAATGCTGAGGATTCATCCCAGTTTTCATTGCAAAACCAAGAGAGGGAATTACCTTGCACAGGATTGCGGAAAACTTTATTTTTTATTATTTAAACCTGCCTTGTGTTGCTAAAACTGATACAAGTAGAGGTTTCCCTGCAGCCATGATGTACTTTCCTGGTGCTCAGCATTTCTCTGCCTGCAACCAGAGTCGCGAAGGAGAAATTTGGGGTTGAACCTGCAACCCTTGAGACCCTTAACAAAAGGATGTGTGGGCAGAACCTGTTACTACCTTGCAAGGTGAGTAAATAAATCACTTTCTTCATGGAAAAAATCTGCTTTTCCAATGAGTTCTTCTGACCTGGCCACCAGTCCTCAATCCTCACCCAACATGAGCTCAGCATGAGGCTTCACTGGTAACCCCTGGCCCAAAGGGGACTTTATCCCTTTGCTGATGTTCTCACACCTTTGTTGGAGCCTGCAAAGACTCAAAGAGCCTCATTTGGCAGTGACAGCCCTGGGCAAGTGTCCCTTAGCTCCTGAAAATGTATGGAATAAAGAATTCTTTACCTTTCTGGGGGTGCAGAAGGCGGTGTGGGGCTTCCTCTTCTGCTGCTGGGATAGTCCCTGGATTCTCCTCAGTGGCATCCTCAGGGTTTGTGGCTCTGAAGCGAAGTCCTCTCAGTTCTGGCTTCAGGTACAAGGTGTCCTCACCTTTCTGCTGTGATCCATCAGTGAATGAGAGTGTAAAGCCCTCAAAGTAATCCATTGGGAAATCAACTGGGGGAAGAGAATGCAGCTCTCACCCAACTGCAGTGGGAGGCACAACCAGACTGGAAAACAGGGACAGTGGTGACCCCATGGCCAAATGGACTTGGGTTAGGGGGTAAGGGTTCACCAAACTTTGCTGCTTAGGGGTCAGGGGGTTATCAAACACCCCACAGGGCCCCTAAGCCTGCACTTCTGGGGATCCTGGGGGTCTCTGCTCCCTAGGAGAAAGCTCTACCATGCCCAGTGTGGCAGAGAAAAGGGGATATCACATCACCAGAGAGTGAACAGGGAGCTTCAGCAGGGGCTGGGACTCAAGTAGTCCTGGTAGTGCCAGGGATGCAGGGATGTCTCTGCCTGGGACACTCTGGGTATGTTTGGTGGCATCTCTTACCTTCTGCCAGCAACCCAACAGTGTAAGAGAAGCTGCCAACCTTCCTGCTCCTCACTCCCAATCCATCTCTTACCTTCTGTCAGCAACCCAACAAGGTAAGAGAAGCTGCCAACCTTCCTGCTCCTCACTCCCAGCCACTTACTCAGTCTTTTGAAGAAGGAGACTGTGTCCTGGTAGCCTTGGGCAAAAAACCGCTCCTGGTCCTGCCAAGGGAGGTGCCAGTCAGGGCAGCTGGGCCAGAGGGAGGGGGCTCAGGGCTCTGGGTACCTGCAGGAGCAGCTCACCTGGCGTGAGGGGAGCTGGAAGATGTGCAGCAGGCGGCAGAGGTTCCTCTTGGAGATGTGCAGGATGCAGTCAGCCAGCTGGAAGGTGAGGAAGGCAGCGGGGCTGTCCTTGGGGCAGATGTCGTACTCGCCTCCGAACGCCGACACCGTGATGGTGGTGCGGGACACGAAGTCAGCCCTCCACAAGCCCAGTTCCCCATCCACATAGCGCTGGGAGGGAGAAACAGGGGACCCTGAGCCCTCCTGGTGCCATGGAGAGCTGGGCTGTGCCCCCCTTGGGGGTTATTCCCAGCCAGGCTCAGGCTCTGGGGTAGAGAGATCCCATTCCAAGGGTTCCCTGTGCTCCAGGTTCACACCCACCACCACCTCCCTTCCAGCCACAAAATCACTCTTTAGTAAAACTAGGAGGAAAGAGCAGCAGAAAGGAGTTGAGCCAACCCTGGGGGCAGGGAGAGGATGGACAGTTTTGGGAGGGGGTCAATCCTATCTGCACTAAGGTCAGACTTTGGGATATCTTCTTTCCCATGCAGACACTGTAGGAACCCAACATTGAGCAGCTTTGGTGGCAAATACAGGTATAAACATCCTTAATGCCACCACTGGAGAAAGGACATGGACCAGAGGGGCCCTTGGCCTGACCTGAGGCAGGTCAGGGTCTCCAGACCACAAAGTACTCACCACCCCGTGGTATTTAGGAGGGAGAAGTCCAAAATACACTGGGATGAAGCAGCTGCACATCACGGCCTGTGGGGGAGATGGGAAGGGCAGAGCTGAGCAAAGAGCCACCAAACTGATGCCTTTGGGAATGGTGGCTCACCTGGGAATGCCATAACAGGGACCCCCAGCTGGGTTATTGGGCACCACTGACTTCTGTGCACCAGATCTCCACAGCCAGAGGTGGAGAAGTAGGGAGGGAAGCTGTGAAATGCCTCCATTTGCTCCCTGAATCCTCAGGATAATTCAGCCAGCAATCAAAAGGGCTGATATTTTGCATTATTTCATCCATGTCTGGATTCAGAGGGTGACAAGGCCAGAAATTCTGGCACAGGCCCCATGGGCCAGTTGGGCTAAGACATGGAGGGATGGGTTTAAAGTAAAAAGGGTGAGATTTGGATTAGACACAAGGAAGAAATTTATTACAGTGAGGCCCTGGCACAGGGTGCCCAGAGAAGCTGAGGCTGCCCCATCCCTGGGAGTGTCCAAGACCAGGTTGGACAGGGCTTGGAGCACCCTGGGCTGGTGGGAGGTGTCCCTGCCCATGGGATAAGATGAGCTTTAAGGTTCCTTCAAACCCAACCCATTCCATGACTCACGGCCAGGCAGCAAATCCCACCCATCTCCTCCCTCCCTGTGGCTGTGGCTGCTCCCACCTGGATCAGGTCCTCCTTGGAGGAAAACTCGGACACGGTGACACTTTTCCAGTCGTGCACTCGGGTGAGGACAATGTGCAGCTTCCCAGACACCAGCTCATGGGCATTGGGAGGCAGGTACTTCTCCAGGACATTCCTCGCCAGTCTAAGGACTCTTCCTCCAGGCATAAGCCCCCAGAAGCAGGTTTTGATACCACTGAAGAAGGCCTCCTTCACCTCCTCTGAAGCAAAGCAGAGCAATCATTCCACATCCCTTATAACATTATTTATGTGCTCTTACATATTATTTTTGTACTTTCTGAGCTGCACTTCTACCCTGGAAAGGGGCATTTTGCCATGCCATGAAATACTCCCATTACCTTCACTTTCATGAGTGAACTCAAATTTTCCAAGGCTTTCAATGTTGCAGGAAGAAGAAGTATTTTGTGTTCCCATTTCTCTCCATTTTCACCACAAGGCATCTTAAAAATTTGTGGAGATATGGGAGAAGACTGACAGGAAGCCTTTGTATGACATTTCCTCCTGCTGGTTCCTGCATCTGTGTCCCCACTAAGGTATTTTCTTTCTCCTCTGTGTCTTTGGAATCTACAAACAACCCCAAATGCCTTTTTAGGGAGAGAACTTCTGTTTCTTATATTAGCCATGCTTACCATTAATTCAAATTAATAAGATGCAATTCTTATTTAATAACTGCATCTAGTCTGCTTTCTCTGTGTTGATTTATTTAACCTTGTTTTCAACTCTTTGAGGAGCATTCAAAGTAACATTCTGAGGAATTAACCACTGATTAATTAAAAAAAAATCTTTTACAACTCCAAAATTCCAAGTTATTCGATCTCTTTAGACTCAGAATGAACAGAAGTGCCCAGCCCTTACCTACATCACACCCACACAATCCACCTGCAGCTATAACTGATCCTGAAGATGATCCATAGATCCTGGATGCAGATTTCAGCACATCAGGAGACAATTCCTGCAAAGCAGACAACACTCCAGCCTCGTAGACGATCATGAAGCTGCAGCCTCGAAACAGTATAGAGTAAGGTCGTCCTTCTTTTCCACTTATCCTCATCATCTCTGCAAACCCCAAGCACTGCAGCACCAAGAAAGCAGCTCCAAAGGGTTTTCCACAGCCAGCCAACCCTTAGCTCTGCCTTTCTGCCTTATATCCCTCTGTTTGACATAGATCTCCAAGTCAAATGTCCAGTCAAACAGCAGCAGTGGTGTCTCAACAGCCAAGGCCACTCATTAAAATCAGATTATTGCATTGCAGAGTGTGTGAGGCGAGCTCTGAGCTGCTGGGCAGGCCCAGGGCATGAGGACATGGCCCACCAATATGTTGGTCCAGAAGGGCCCCAAAAGTAGGTCCTTGGGAGGGAAAAGCTGCCTCCCCACGTGGTGAACTCCTTCAGTGGTACCCTGAGGTCCCAACACAAAATTCCAGCCTCTTGGGAGGAAGGAATCAGCAAATATTCCCTGGGATAAGAGTCTTGCAAGGTGTTGCTCAAAGCTCTCTTTCCCCATTTGTCACAGGTTGCCAAATCCCATCCCAGGGAGTGAAGAGGGTGGTTGGATTACTAAAGAAATCACAGCTGAAGCTGGAGAAAGTCATTGGATTGCGAAAGAAATCACAGCCCAGGCTGTTTTCCTTCTTTCACAATTTCTGGGTCTGAGTTTGCTCAAAAAAGGGTAAAACCACAGTCCAGGTAACAACTCGTGTCTTCACCTGCTTCCTGAATGGCTGAGGTTGAAGGAGAGCAACAAGGGAGCAAAAAAGGAGTAAAGAGAGTGGGCAAAAAAAGGTTTGACAAATGCAGTGATTTACTGATTATCCACCCCAAAATGCAAAGCCTTCTTAGCCCTGCAGATGGGTGAGACACTGGGAAACTCCTCCAGGAAAAGGCAGCACTGAGCTGGGCAAGGTCAGGGACAACTGGCCAACAAAAACAACAACTGGGACACATTTCTCTGAGATATGTGGAAATCCACCCAGAATCTTCAGGTCAAAAAGTTTCCAAACCCACTTTGGAGACACTTCTCTCCCTCTTGCTGTTTTGAGGCAGAGCTGGAGGAGTTGGGTGGTGGATGCAGCCCTGAACTGTGCAAAGGGGCTGCAAAACACCCCTGGGAGGGACAAAGCAGCTGGGCTGGGGTCTCCAGTAACCTCCAAACCACTGCCCAGTTAATCCAGCCCCAATTCCACACAGGAGTTGTGTCTGTCACCACCCAGGAGCCACCAAGATCCTGGCACACACCTTGTGGTGCCAGTGCAGGTGCCACTGCTGGGCTGCAAAGGCAAAAGAGCAAAACGAAACTAAATATATTCCATGAGGAGAGCAAATGCACTGGAAACTTTAATTCCTTAGTGCAAGGAATTAAACACAGTGAGAAAATCGATCCCAGATGTTGTTTATGGGGTGCAAGAGGGAGGTGGCATTTGAAACCTGCTGGTGAGGCACACAAAGCTGCTGAGCTTCAAACTCTGATGCCCAACTCCATAACCTGGGGAAAAACCAGCCCCAGCCCTGCAGAAGCACCAGCCTTCCCTCTGCTTCCAGCCTTGGGTTCAAACCCTCCTCCTCTAAGTCAGCAGCGTGAGCAGGAGGGAGCCACAAACCTGATGCATCATTGTGTTGTTTTCCAAACACAACTCTGTTACTCCAGTCCCAAACCAAACCCACAGATCAGGCCACACAGCCCGTGTTTTACTCTTAATTGCATCTCTGCACTGCTGAGATAGTTTGTAAATCCATGTGTTGTGCCTTCTCATCCAGTCTTGCAGCATCAAGAAGCAAATAGTGTTTATTGAAGCACTAGAAAAAAAGTGCTTAGGAAAACCAGAGGGAAGCCAAGTCTCCACCTCTTATTCCCTCCCTGCAGGTGCTGCCACATCTCCCTGGCTTTGAAACCCTTGGACTGTCCCTCATGTCCAAGGAATGAGAAAAAAAACTGAATTGGAAACCTGCCACAGAGCCCTGGGTGAACTTTGTGTCAGAGTGAGGTACCCAGAGCTCCAAGGTGGGGCCTGAAATGTAGTTGAAATTCAGATGGTCTGAGTAGGAGTGGCCCAGGTGGCACAAACAGGGATTGGGAAATCCTGCTGTGGAAATGCAGAAGCTGTTTCTCAGCCCCTCTCTGCCCTGCCCAGGGATGGGACACACATTCTGTGTGTCACTGAGTGATGCCCTGAGTTTAGGTGGGTGGTTTTACCTCGTGCCCTTTGGCACTTGTCCAGTCTCCATCACTGGGTCAGAAACCTCTCCAAGCAGAGGGACCCTGTTCATCTCTCCCTCCTCTCTCCATCCAGCTTTGGAGACAAAGCCAAGCCTGGCCTTGAACAGGCAGAGCATCCAGGGTGGGACAGTGTGAAGCTCCATCAGCCAAAAGAAACAAAGGGATCCCAGGCACTCAGCAATTGGACAAGGGGGCACGGGGGGCTCAAGCTCTGCCAGGGGAAATTGAAGTTGGAGATCAGAAAAACTTCTTTGCAGAGAGAGTGCTCAGGCATTGGAATGGGCTGCCCAGAGAGGGGGTGGATTCCCCATCCCTGGAGGTTTTTCAGCTGAGCTTGGCCGTGGCACTGAGTGCCATGATCTGGTGACGGGACTGGAGTTGGCCCAAGGGTTGGACTTGATGATCTGGGAGGTCTTTTCCAACCCAATCCATTCTATGATTCTGTGATTCTGTGCCTGAGAATACAGGGCAATACCCCAAGCAGGATTTTCCTCCTTTGCCATTAAAATGATGCAAGAGCTGCCCCAGCTGCACAGCCAGAACAGAGAGGAACAGCCTGGCAGGTGCCAAGAGGTTCTTTTACCTCCCCAAGGTGGAATATTTCAGCTTTGAGCTGGCACCAACCCAAACCTTCCTTATCTAGATGTGACCCCAGGGCTGCCTTGTTCCTACCCCACAAACAGATTCCAACATGCAAGTCCTTTCAAGAGGAAGACTTTGAGGAATTCATTTCTGTGGGGCAATGAATCACCTCCGAATCAGACCTGCAGCTCTCAGACCTCAAGCACTGGCACAGGAACCCTTGGGGGAGCTGGTACTGCTGTGCTGGCAGCTGGAGGGGCATTGCTGCTCACACAGAGCAGAAATATCAACTCCTGCAACTGAGAAAAAAAGGAAAATCCACATTTTTAATGGATTTGTTGTGTTTGTTTTGTGGTGTTTTTTTTTTGTTTTTTTTTGTTTGTTTTTTCACTCATCTACAGATTTGGGTTGAAATCTTCTCATGGAACAGTCCAAGATAAACAAAAATCAGTTTTTGTTTCTCTCTCACCTCTTATTGATGTCTGAACAGTCTGTGAAGGGATAAAAGAAGGAGTTTCCAAGGCACCTCCCCAGTTTAGTGCACTGAGACAGGGGCAGAAGGAGGGAGTGGCTCTGGCAGTGCCCTGGACTTGCTGCCACTGGCCCAGAGAGCACATTCCCACCTCCCTGCCCCCCTCCCAGAACACTGATTTTAAGGGCTGACAACACAATCAACATTTTTGCTGCTGATTTCACTGACAACCTTTGTCCGAAGTAGGAAACAAAAAACTATCAATGTTCCACCCCAGACCTCTCCTTTTCAGCTGGTATTTCTCCAAATTTGGCAGCTCCCAGTGCCCAGACAAATCTGTCTTTCCTTCCAACAGGAACGTGGCACACAAACCTCCAGTCTATACCATGCTGAGCATTAATTAGAGAAACCTTTTCCCTGTTCACATGACACAGATCTGAGCCAGACACATGACATGATGTCACTGCCCAGCAGCCACGTGGGTGCCCCAATGGTGACAAAACAGTGACCTCATCGCTGGCCTGGGAGGAAGGGAGAAGGGGGGGCTGCAGACAAGACCAGGTCTCTCTGTTGAAGGGACTTCCCTGCTGGTATTGCACAGCCTGGTTTGTGAGGAGGAGATTTTGGGCAGATCTCCACCTCCAGTCTGAAGGAGTTGGGGCAGGCACTGCCTCATTTCAGGCTGGAAGAGATTCTTTAATCTTACCAGAGCCTTAAGATCAGCCTGTCATACCAGTAAGACACCTTAGCAGTAGATCAGAGAGTCTCAGAAGGAGCTCTGAACAACCTGGGCTAGTGGAAGGTGTCCCTGCCCATGGCAGGGGTTGGAACAAGCTGAGCTTTAAGGTCCCTCCCAACCCAAACCAGTCTGGGGTTCTATAAATCCTCCATGATTTTGGGGGCATGCCATCACTCCAAACACCCTCCTTTTCTCTTTCCCCCACTTTATATAACTGAGCATGATGTGATGTGGTCTGGAATATCCCTTTGGTCAGTTTGGGTCACCTGTCCTGGCTGTGTCTCCTCCCAGCCTCCCATGCACCCCCAGCCCCCTCACCAGCCTGGCAGCACCAGAAGCACAAAAAGCCTTGGCTCTCTGTGATCACTGCTCAGCAATACAAAAACCATCTTTATTATCATCCTGGTGCTCAGCACAAATCCAAACCACAGCCCCACGCCAGGCACTGGGAAGGAAATGACCTCTCCCCCAGCCATGCCCAGAGCCATGCCCAGCACAGCCACCTTTGGCTGTTTCCTCAGACATGCCAATGTGACAGACTCCTGTAACACACAGGTTTGTGTCTCTGATAACTACTCCCTCTTTTTATTTTTAACTTTCAAGATTTTTTACTTATCCTTATTTCATTGGGCTTTTTGGTGCCTACAGTATGAGACAGAAACCCAGTGCTAAAGGCAGCCAACCCAGTGAATGTCCAGTGACCTGCCATGGCTTGTCATATAAAGCCCATGTGAATAAAACCACACTAAATCAGGTTTCTTTCCAGTCTATGTTGTTTATTGGTCAGAAATGTTTACAAGGGATAGTAAGAGGATGGATTAAGAACATAAGGTTGGCTACTCCTTCTTCACCTCTTTCACAGGAGGTTCAGTTTGAGGACACTTCTCATGATCAGTGTCTTTTTCCTCTTGGGAAGCTCAAGTTGGTTTGATTTAATTGTCTTGCTACAGTTTTTGCTTTTGGTTTGAAAATCTTGGATTCTGCTTTCATAGGCACATCTCTCCCATCTGGAGACCTTGGCCACGAATGGAGTCTTCTGTATGAGGGTGAAACAAAACTACAAAAAAAAGGAATTTACTTCATAACAATCAGAATCACAGACTATTCTGAGTTGGAAGGGACCCACAAGGATCATGGAGTCCAACTCTTAAGTCAATGGCCCACAGAGGGGATTGAACCCATGACCTTGGCATTATTACAACCAAGTTTTAACCAACTGAGCTGATCTCCCCTGTTGTTTTTCTCCCAGATTTTGGTTGGGTTTTATTTCCACCCCCCCTTCAATGATTATGTCAAAACTTGTTTCAGCTGCTGCCAAACGGCATCATTGGCTGCTGCCCACGGAAAAACTTGGTAACGTAAAATTTCTGCTGACAAGGTAGAGGAAATGTTACTCTGTGAGTGCAAAAACAACCAGGAGAGGTCAGTCTGTCTCCACTCTCCCGTGTCCCCCAAACTGCCAGAGCTCTGGGTGGATTTGGAGGGTGACAGTGTCCTCTGCTGGTACAGAACGCACACACTTGTCACTGCTCTGCAGGAGGAGGCAACAAGAGCAAGTCGGAACGGCTGAAGCGCTGAAGGAGCAGTGGAGAAAACCAGATTCAAAGGCACCTCGGGCTGGCTGAGTTCACTGCTCATCAGTCAGTTGGTACGGGATGAAAAGTGCTGGCACTGGGTTTAAGGCTGGAGAAGGGACTGGAGCACAAGTCCTGAGATTATCTCAATTGGTTAAAACTTGGTTGTAATAATGTCAAGGTTATGGGTTCAATCCCCTGTGTGGGCCATTGACTTAAGAAGTTGGACTCGATGATCCTTGTGGGTCCTTCCAACTCAGAATAGTCTCAGTCTGTGATTCTATGGAGAGAGGCTGAGGGAGCTGGGGGTGTTTGTGCTGGAGAAGAGGAGGCTGAGAGGTGACCTCAGCACTGTCTGGAACTGCCACATCAGGGAAGTTGTGGCCAGGTGGGGGTTGGTCTCTTCTCCCAGGCACTCAGCAATAGGACAAGGGGGCACGGGGGGCTCAAGCTCTGCCAGGGGAAATTGAAGCTGGAGATGAGGTAGAAATTCTTTGCAGAGAGAGTGCTCAGGGATTGGAAAGGGCTGCCCAGAGAGGGGGTGGATTCCCCATCCCTGGAGGCTTTTAAACTGAGATTGGATGTGATTCCTGTTGGTCCCTTCCTGAACTCCCACCATGTGTTTGAGAGCACTTTCCAAATGCTCCTCGAGCTCTGCCAGGCCATGACCTGCCCCAGCACCACAACCTGGGATGACATTTGACTTATTTTTCAGTTCAGGCTTCTGAGATTTAAATTTTGTAGTAAAAAGGCAAAATGTTGACTGATTGCATTCCTTTCACAGGGTGTTGGACAATGTTTACTAATCTGCTGTCCACAAAAATATTTTGTGGATGTCTCTGAAGTTGCAGTGAAGATCTTGTGGAGGAATGTACCACTGGAGACAACTTTTAGCATTTAAATCAGCAGAAGCATAATTTAATTTCACTTAAAATGTACTCTCTTGACTGTTACACCTTGGAGGAGCAGATTCTAACCTTTTAAACATTTTAAACACTATTTTTTTAAAAAAAAGCAGAACAAATCTGTGACTAAGTGTAGGTGGAGCACCTGACCTGGTGAGAGGCAGGTGATCTTTCACTGATATCCACAATTAGCAGAACTGATGCAATCAAGACCTAGAAATACAGACACATTAATATTAAGTGCTGGCAGCTTAAGAACCTGACAGTCAAGATAGGGGATAATTGTTTTTACCAACACACATTTTTCTTTTTTTTTTCTTTTTGTTTTGCATTTTAAAGTGCCTAATTGCATAAATACAGATATATCTGAAACTCTGTGAGAGGTGACCTCAGGACTGTCTAGAACTACCTGAAGGGAAGTTCCACCCAGGTGGGGGTTGGTCTCTTCTCCCAGGCACTCAGCAATAGGACAAGGGGGCACGGGGGGCTCAAGCTCTGCCAGGGGAAATTGAAGTTGGAGATCAGGCAGAAATTCTTTGCAGAGAGAGTGCTGAGGGATTGGAATGGGCTGCCCAGAGAGGGGGTGGATTCCCCATCCCTGGAGGTTTTTCAAGCGAGCTTGGCCGTGGCACTGAGTGCCATGATCTGGTGACGGGACTGGAGTTGGCCCAAGGGTTGGACTTGATGATCTGGGAGGTCTTTTCCAACCCAATCCATTCTATGATTCTTTGATATCCTATATAGTTTATAGCAAGTGTGTGATAGGTCTTTTATGCCTAGAGAGATGGTGAGCAAAAAGGTTTTATGGGACAAATGTGAAAGGTGAACAGAAATAAAAGGACTTAAACACCTTTTTGCCTGTTTAGTGATGTGAATATTCCTGTAATGACACACCTTATTGTTCTGAAGGAACAGTGAAGTGTGACCCTTTATTCAGGTTTTCATGCTCCATGGTTATGATACAGGGGAGAAGTTTTGCTGGAGCTTTTCCTTCTGCCACGGCTCACCTGGGACCTGTCAGGTGCAGCTCCACGTGGCATTGCAGCATCTCCCCAAAACAGCTGCAGAGCAACAACCTCCCCATGCAATTGTGCAAGATTCACAAGATTTCCTGCTCCTGCATGAGGAGAAACCTGTCTGGGCCAAAGAGCTTTTTAGCAAAGCAAAGGGTGGAAAAAAGACACTTCCTAGACCAGACAATACACTGATAGAGATGTAATTAATTTTTATTATTTTTCAGAAAGAAGTCTAATAACTGTGGTGGGAGTGGATCAAGGCTTGGACTTGATAATCTCAGAGGTCATTTCCAACCCAGCTGATTCTGTGATTCATGATTCTATTCTATGATTCATGATTCCATTCTATGATTCACAATTCTATGATTCTGAGCTTCATTCTGCACCCAGGTGAAAGTCAGCTGGAACTGAGACCTTCTGGCCTTTATCTCATTACTTCTTTCTCAGTTCTTCCTTTTCTCTGACTGAAAAATTGCAAGTCCAACCAAGTTAGCCCAGCTGAGCCTGTCACCAGCCCAACATTAAGTGTGTGTCATTCCCAAATATATGGGTGTCAGCTTCATCTGTAGTAAAAGTTGTTGAGAAAGTCATGAATCACCTCCCATCCTGCAAGTCAAATTCTCAATTATTTTCTCAGTAGTGCTGATAGAACTGTAAATGACTTTAAAATAGCTCTTAAAATTTGTAATTTTTCACACCCGTAAGTTCTTGGTGCCATAAGAGAGACTTTGTGCTGAGAAGGCACTGTAGAACTATGGCAATGCTTCAATATACAGATTTTTTTTCTTCACTTAGATGAAGTCATTTGAAAGCTCAGTGGAAGGATTTCTGGTTTTATCATGATCAGTGCCAGCCCTTTGCTACAGCTGCAGATTAAGGAGTTGAGTTATTTAAGCACTAAATTAAATTTTCACTTTCCATTTAGCTGTCATTTTTCTGCCTTTCTCCTAATTCTTATCTTTAAATAAACAGTTTAAATATTTGCTTATTTGAGGTAAAACCAGTGCTATCTATCCTTGTCCTGTCAAGATAAGCTACTTTAAGAAAGGCAGAAAGTTGAGATGCCCAAGAAAACGTTTAGAAGGAGAGCTGGAGAGGGACCTTGGACAAGGGCTGGAGTGACAGGACAAGCTTCAAGCTGAAAGAGGGTAGAGTTAGAGTGGATATTAGGAAGAAATTCTTCCCTAGGACAGTGGTGAGGCACAAGAAGGGGAAGAAGGAAGGAAGGGAAGCACAAAAGAGCTGCTGCATAAACAAGATAAGAGAGGGTGAGGGAGATGCTCCCAGTGAGGTTCAGAGTGGCCCCCTTTGTTTTCTAAACTCCTCACAAAGCTCAGGTTCAGCCAGGCCTAATCTTATCCTCAGATTTGCTGATGGTGGTGCCCCATTTCAAAGGGACAGTCAGTGCTGTGCAGTCCAGCTGCAATTCAGGGGCAGCTCAGACTGAGCTTTCCCAGATGGCATTATTTGCAGAATGAAGCAGTTGCCTGCTGGGCAGTAGCACAGAGAAGACAAATGGCTTTGTTTTAAGCTCTGTTTTCTTTTGTACTTTGGTTATCTTGAGTTTTTAAGCTTTGAAACTGCCTTTGAAAATATTTTTCTAAGGCACCTTCATTTCCTTGTACCTGAGCCAGGAGCTTTGCAGCTGGCAGGGCCACCACAGGGCAGGGGACCTGCTGCTCCTCAGGGTTCCTGAGCCAAGGGGTGGCTGAGGACCAAGTGTGTCTGCAAGAGCCACAACAGTGGCATTTTCAGAACTGCCTTGGGGCCTCGGTTGCCATCTCTGTATGTCACTGGTTTTGTTCCTATCTTTGCAAATTTCTTTTCCATCGACAAGAGGGTTTTATTCTGATTACAAAATGCACTGTTGGCACATGAGTGGTGTCCAAGCTGTGGCTGGTTTTATTAAGTAGGTTGGCAGGAGGAGAAGTGACAGCCTTTACTGGCACCAGGTGTAGGACCTGGGTTTCCACCCAAGTTTTTGTGTCCTTTCTTCAGATATGCAAGACTCTGGTGCATATATTTTGTTGGATACACTGGCAGAAATGCCAGGTGGGTCTGTTCCAGCTGTGGTGGTTGCACTCAGCAAAGCCTGGTCCTCTTACTTGCTCACCACCTTATTAGAAGGCCTGAAGTTGGGTGAGGAGCACTCCTTGACGGGTCACCTTCCTGCCCATCTCCTGGTTTGCCTCTCAGGCCTTTGGTTTCACAGAATCACAGACAATTCTGAGTTGGAAGGGACCCACAGGGATCATCAAGTCCAACTCTTAAGTCAGTGGCCCACAGAGAGGATTGAACCCATGACCTGGGCATTATTACAACCAAGTTTTAACCAACTGAGCTAATCTCAGGGTCCCTTACAGCAGCACCACGTGGGCTGTCTGTGGGTTTCTGCTCAGAAATCCCAGGATTTGTTGTGTTGGCCAAAACCTTCTCTGCTTCTCTGCCAGTTTTCTGCTGCTCTGCACATCAGGGTGGGATCAGAGCCTCGTGTCAGTCAGTGGGGAGGGTCCCAGGGGCTGTGCTTCATCCTCAGTCAGCACAACCCCTTTGAGAGCAGGTTACAGGAACCTGCAAGGGAAAGGAATGCAACACAGGTTGTGTCCTTGTGGTTTCCTTCCCTTGGAGAACAAAAGGGATGTTGTATGAGATGCCACACCTGTGCAGGTGGTATTGCCCAGGCTGTAAATCAGAAGTGAAAAGCCTCTCAGTGCAGCTGAGGGTAACGTGAGATGAGGAAAAGGAGAAGAAATGAGATGTTGAGGATGTTTTACTATGGCAGGGACCATGAGACACACATGCAATGGCACTATCTGTGTATCCAGTCTCTCTGGTAATTATTTGATGCCATGATCAGACTCAGTCTGGCAGGAGTTAGAAGCCCTGGACACAATAAATTTCCTCAAACTTGGGAGTGCAATGGGACCAACTGGGCAGAGGAAACAAGCTCAGGTTAATATTTCTGTCCAGCAAAGGCAACAGTATCAGCCTTTCACAGGTAATGGAAATGGATAGGAAAGCTGTGGTTGTTCCAACCAAAATCACCTTTGGGTGAACTCACTGGGCACCAAAAATCTGTCTTACACACAGAGCTGTGAGAAACTGGGCTTCACACCTTCCAGGGCTTGTGGTTCCTTTCCCAGAAGGTGAACAGCCCCCAGCCTGTGGCCTCAGGGGCAGTAGGAAGGCTCATCCTCCCTCCCTGTGCCCACCTGGGAACACTCGAATGCCTGAGGTGGTGCTGAGGCTGAAACACAACAATCCCAGAGTTCAGCTGTGTGACCCTTCCAACCCAAACCACCATCATTCTGATTCCTGTCCCTCTGCAAGCACCATTTGCTTGTTCATGTACAACTTGCTTGTTCCATGGTGGATTCAACCACCTGACATTAAGGCTGTCCCACCAGCACTGCATTTTACAGGGCCAAATGTTGATGGAACTTACAGTCTCCTTGTGGCTGTCACCCTGGGCACCCCTGTGGTGACAGCAGAGACACCAGCACTGTGAGGTCAGAGCTGTGTGCCCCGTGGCACAGGGACAGAACCCACAGCTGCCGTGTGGCTGTGGCACCGAGCACACCACACTGGTGGGGCTGAGGAGAGAGAGCTGAGCACAGAGCCTGAATCTGCCCAGAGATGAGGAAGAGAAGGGCTCCCCAGAGGAAACGTCAGGAGCCTCCCAGAAGCAGCTTGGAGTATGAGGAAGAGGTGACTGTGGCGTTCTCAAGCAGGTATGAAGTTGGCTGCTCCTGCCCGGGGTGCCAGGTTGGGGCAGCAGGATGGACGTGGCACAACAAGGTCAGTGGGGTTGGAGCAGCATGGGGAAGTTGCCAGATCAGCCCTATGGCATGCAAAGTCTGCCCTCTGTGGGGACAGGTCTAGGCTGAAAGCCTGGCTCACTCTGTGCAGGGAAAGGAGGGGGTTGGAGACCACCAGGCCCCAGGGAAGAGGTGGGAGTGCCACGGTGGGGGAGAACAGCCTGTGCTCCCTCTCTGAACAGCCACTGAGAGGTGCCTGCCAAAAGGGGAAGGTTTGGGTCAAGGGCCAGGGAGAAGGAAGACACAGGGTAAGAACTGGGCTGTGCTGCTGGGAGGGACTGCTGATACCAGCTTGTTTCTCTTCTCCTGGCAGCAGTGCAGCTGCTCCACTCTCTGAGGCTCTGAGGAACCTTCATCTGGCAAGGGCCAAAGAAACTGCAAGTAAACTGCACCACCACTTGCTGTGCCATCCTCTGGGGTGAACTGGGAGAGCTGTGCTGTGCCAGAGCTCTGGCCCACTGTCACCTGTGGCAGGAGAGTGAAGGATGCTGTGCTCTCTGCCCCACGGAGGGATATGTGGGGCCCAGTGCCCATGTACCCACAGGGGATGGCTTGGCAACCTGCAAAAAATACCTTGGAGGACAGACATAACTTTTCTATGGTTTCTTTGCCCAGGGGTGTTCTTCAAGCTCATTTGGCAGCTGGCAGGTGACCTTGTCTTCCTGGGGAGAAATTATCTGAGCCAAGGCATCCTCAAGGCGTATGTACTGCGTGTTTCTACTGTGCATAAGGGCCAGGGGGGGATGTCTGAGGGCCAGTTCAAACAAAGGGGAGAGCAGACAGTGTTCCTCAGCCAGCAGTCCGAGGCTCTGAGCTGGGCACTGAGGCTTGGCTGCTGCTGTGCAGCCACTGCCAGGAAGAGCCAAGAGCAAAGCCCCTTGGCAGTGTCACTGGCACACCAGAGGCAGAGCCCCCAGCTTTGGGGGAGGACAAACTGCCACACAGCCAGGCACTTGGGGCAGAGAGAGCCAAGTGCCTGCAGGGGAAGGGTTTTCCCCAGCTTTGGCAAGAGACTGTGCAGGTCTGGGAAAGCTCTGGGAGCAAAGCCAGGGGAGACTCTTGCATTTCCCCACTGTGAAGGGGTTTGCCCAAGACTTGGCTCACTGACAGCCCCAGGACTCCCTCTCTTACAGGAAAAGGATAGTTCAGCAGAAGAAGAGCATTAAAGTCTTTGTCTTGTTGCTCTCAGTGGTTCTTGGTGAGTTTTCATGAGCAAACACCTGAGAGTCACAGCTTGGCTGTGCTGAACACCTGCTTGCCTTTGGGGCCATTATGTGGGGAAACTCCTGTGGCCCAAGTGCTTCCTGAGCGTGTCTTTGACTGGGACTGACTTTCAGATCACCTGAAAGACTTCCCAGTGGTCTCAGCCATGCTACTGCTCTGGCCATGGGCCTGAATGGCTTGCAAGGCTGCAAGAGAAGGGCATAGGTATTCCCAAGGCTGAATTGGGGATGCCCAGAGGGGAGGGGAGGTGCAGGGGTCAGATGAGGAGGTACCTCTCCTAGCCCACACAGCCTGGGTTTGGTGCTCACTGAAGTGAGGGGAAGCAGGGAGTAGCTCTGGGGCACCGAGCACACCTGAAGACCAAGCTGTGATGTCTGCTGAGGCCTGGGCTGATAGTCCCAGCCATGGGTGCATCCTCTCTCTGCACCCACATCCCACACTAACCTGCTGCCTGACTCCCAAGGCAGCAGGGAGCAGACAATGGGACCCCAGGGTTCACTGCCACCTCCCATGCAGTAACTGTCCCTTGGTGATGTGAATTGCAGTTGGTGTTTTCTGCGGGACCTTCCTCACAGCGTGGACACCCATGGAGGTTGGTGACTCTTGTGGGATGGGCAACTCCTTCAAGAGGGTGTTGCTGATGCTGGCTGGGTGGATCTTGGGGTCTTCTGCTTCCACCTAGCCTGACCCAAAACCCAGCAGATTGTGCTGTGTGTTCCTAGGAAATTCTTCCTGGGAAGCCAGGTGGGTCTGGCAGTGGATGGTCTAAGGAGAGTTTTCCCTTGTAGAAGCTGACAAGGGTATTTCCAGCAGGCCTGAAGACCCTCTGGTAAGAGATGTTTCCTGGATTGGAGCTGGGTCTGTGCAGAAGTGTTGGCTGACCTTGTGCTACCTGTGCTCATTTTCCAAACAGCAAAGGCTCCCGTGCTCCCTTCCTGGCTTTGCCTTTTGCTCAGCTTGGGGATGGAGGGAAGCACTGGAACAGCAGGGAAAGCACACATGTGTCTCCTCACTGACCTCAGGTGCTACACCAAGAGGGTGGGCTCCTCTGACAAGGTCTGCTTTTCTGTTCCTGCAGGAATTCATACACATTGACTGAAACCCGAAAGTTGCAGCTTCTGCTGGAGGAGGTCATGGAACTGAGGGTAGAGATCAGTGGTGGGAAGGAGGTGACCCTGCATTTTGGGGAAAGAGGCCTGGCTGGACATAACCCCCAAGGAAGTACTGCTTGGGGTTGTTGGTGAGGTCAGACTGTTGTGGCTATAGATGCTGTTCCTCAGTCCTCATGGCTCATGACAGTAGAGTCTGTCAGCTCTGTGGGCACAGGTTTCTGTGCATGTCTGACACCCAGCTCTGCCTCTGTGGGCACTGGTGGCCATGCCAAACTGTCCACTGATGTGGTTCTTTTCTATGTTTGCTCACAGCGCTCCCAAGAATGGACCAAGAAGACTTTGGAATCCTATGTCAAGACAGACTGGGCCCTGAAGAGCTCTGGTAGGGGCACAGGGAGCCCAGTCTCCTTGCCCAGTGCTTGTCTGTGTCCTGCTCTTGTTCTCCAGATGGGGCACTCTGGGGTTACCCCCAACACATTCCTGTGCTGATGGCACAGGGATGACAGATGTTCCTGTGCTGAGGGAGGGGCTCTTCCTCTCTGCTGCATTTGGAATGGGAATGACTGTTCTTTGCTGCCTCACAGTACCCTCAGCCCTGTGGGAGAAGCAGTCACCAGGGATGGGACTGCTGCCATTGCCCTGTGCAGATGGGCACCCCCACGAGTCGGGAGATGAGGACATGGAGCTGCCCAGTGGCATCAGAAATGATGTCTGAGCACCAAGACTCCTCAGTCTATTGCCTCTTGCTGCCATCTGCTCTCCCTTTCTTGCAGGAGCCACCATTGACACACAGAGAACTTCCCAGACCTACGACTGCAAAGAGAGTTGGGTCTGCAGGATTTTGCTCTTCTTCTGGACTGCCAACCCCCCTGACACCATTCTGCAGGTATCTGAGCAGAAAGCAGCAGTGCCAGTTTCCTTCTTTCCTGTGAGGTTGGGGTTAGGGCTGGGGTTAGGGTTAGGGTTAGGGCTGCTGCTCAAGCCCACAGAGGAGATCAGATCCCTCAAAGCAAAGCTGGAGCACAGGGCTGGGCTTGGGGAGAGGCAGTGGTTCTCCTCTGGAGGGGAGTGGAGCTGAACTGAGCTGCACTGCTGTGTGCTGCCCACAGTCCTCAGCCATAGCTGGGTGAGAAGCTTTCTCTCTGCCTGGTCACCCTGTGTTATGGTTTAGCTAAATTTCTTCATACCATCATGTGGTTTTTTTGGAGGGAGGAGGGGTCCTGCCAGGAAAAATACTATGAGAACTTAAGAATTGAGAACTTAAGAATTGAGAACTTATGAGTTGAGAACTTGGTGGCACAGAACTAAAGGAGTGGTCTTAGGTGATGTTTTCTCTGTTACTGTTTGGTTGTTGTTTTGTTCTGTTTTCTATGTTCTTCTCTGTTTTTAGTAAAATTGTTGTTCATCTTCATACTCCACTGGAACACCTCATAATTTCAACATATTTCGTAATTTAGGGGTAGAGGTTTCTGTTCCATCTCCTCCTGGTTTACACTGTCATTAAAACAAGACACACTGTTTCCACACTCATCCCTTAGAGCTGCTGTTCACGGGTGGGTGGTGGGAACAGGGGGATGCCCCACGGAGACCCTGGGCAGAGGTGTTTCTGCTTGGCCTGACTAGGATGGTTTCATGACCAGGATTATCTGTTCTGTCACTATAAGCCCCCTTTGGCTGGCATGGAAGGCCTTTTACTTCTGCCCATTTCCTCACACATGCCTTATTTTTGAGCTGAAATAGAGCCCACAGACATGACACCCCCAACACTTCAAACCCCCTGGGCAGTTGTGTTGGCCCCAATCCCTCACACTTCATTGCTCTTGCATTCTGGTTGCAGCCAAATGTTTCCCCAGGACAATGCTGGTCTTTCAAAGGGCATCAGGGCCAGGTGGTCATCAGGTTGCCAGCACGAGTCCACCTTGCTGCCATCACAGTGCAGCACATCACCAAAGATGTCTCTCCGAGTGGGACTGTCATCAGTGCCCCCAGAGACATCGCTGTCTTTGTAAGTCTGCTGGGCACTTCTGGTGGGGATCTGGGCTGGGGGGAAGCCAGGACAAGGTCTTGCTTCTGTGCATCCTCTGAGCTTTGTGTCCTGCTGTCTCCTGAGCACTGCAGTGCCCAAACACAACACTTTTAGTACTCCAGAGGTTCATCCTTCTTAAGACTTGTTCTGGCTAAGCACCTGAGGGTTCTTGACCAAAACTCAAGGCAGAGACTGAGCTCTCCCCTGAGCAGTGCCAGCCTACTGCTGGAGCCCTGGGAAAAGCTGGGTAGGCATGTTTCCTTTCATCAGGAAAAGCCTGAGTTGCTCTTCCCCATCTTTTGTCCCAAGGGAGTGGATGCAGATGGAGAAGAGGAATCTCTGCTGGGAACATTCACCTACCATGTGGAAAAAGAGCCCATGCAGACTTTCCTTCTGAAGGTACACTTCATGCACAGGGGTCAGATGTCAGGTGGCCAAACAGCTTTGCCTGCAGCTCCATGGTAGGGAGGCTGTGAGTGTTTCCACCCTGGGCAGAGGGTCATGGACCACCACTGAAAGAGACCTGGTGGGGCTTGGAGGGCTGAGTTGCACGTGGTGGTGGTAGCCAAAGGATAGCAAGAACAGGGTCTTGTGGCAGCACAAGTCCTGAGAGATCCCTGGCTGCAGCCACTGCCTCCAACAATGCCACGTGCACATGCAGCAACTCCACCCAAGCAATGACCTTGTGCCATGGAGAAATGGGAACAAGTGGTGGCAAAATCTGTCAGGCATCACTTTTGCTCCACCCTGTGACCTGCTGACAAGCTGGAAAGTTTCCTTCCAGCACAGCAGGCCCCTTCTCCCAGGAGGAAGGCAGGTGGAGGGGAGGCAGGACCTTGGTGAGGAGGTACAACAGATGCCCCATGCACTGAGCACCTCCCCAGCCCCTCTGACAGCAGGGAAGGGGCAGAGGGAGGAGAGATGCAGCCCCAGCCAGGCCAGGGTGCAGAGGATGATGCCAAGTGCCTTCCTTGTTCCCAGCCTCCCCAGCAGCCCTGGTACCACCAGCAAGCCTCAGATGCCCATTGCTGCTCCCACCTGCTTTTGGGAGCTTGTTCCTGAGCAGGAACAGGAGTGGCAGGGAGAGACATACTGATTTCACTGCTGCTTTTAATGCTCCAATTTTTGCTCTTCACAGAATGAGCCTCTTTCCAGAGCCTTTTCATATGTCAAACTTCTTGTGAAGAGCAACTGGGGAAACCCACGGTATACCTGCATTTACCGAGTGCAGGTTCATGGAAGGATGGAAAACGAGACAGCCTCAACCAAGATTCAAGATACTAATGAGGAAAATGGGAAAGAAGAAAGGGTGGGGGTGTGAGGGACTGAAAAAAGGTTATTAAAAAGTTGTCGATGGCTTCAAACTACCCTGGGTGGGGTGTGGGAGGGAGAAATGCAAGCTCTGCTGAGGTGAGACAGTGCACTGTCCCATTCCACTCCCCCATTCCCACCCCACCACCCCCAGACCCCATCCTTGGAGCCTTTAATCCAGGCCAGAATGGCTACGAGCCATTGGCACACCTCAAATCCCACACCACACCCTCAAAGCCCCCAACCCAGCCCCATATGTGTTCAGATCCACCAGGCTCCTCTTCGCTCACAAGATCCACTCTGTTGGCAAGCAGCACATCAAGGAGGGCATCTTTCCAAATTGTACCAGCTGTGTGATGCCCTCAGCTAATTTCTGGGAAGTTGAAGTCCCCCACAGGGACAAGGGCAGTTGACTTGGAAGTGTCCTTGGTGTCATCATCCTGGCTGGAAGGTCTATGGTAGACTCCCATGAAGACATCTGCATTATTTGTTTGACCCTTGGTTCTCACCCAGAGGTCCCCAACTGTGCCATTGCCAGCTGCGAGCTCTATACATTCTAACCCCTCTACTAAATACAACACCAAATGTCACCCCTTCGCCTCTTCTGCCCTGTTTATCCCTCCTGAAGAGCCTGTGACTGTCCAGAAGAACCAGGTGAAGAATCTTCTGGGTGAAGAACCTTCTGAGAGAAGAACCAGGCACTGAAACTGGTTCCTCAGCAAAGTGTCCATGGCACCAAGTCAGCTGGCAGACACATGCTGTGGTTCTTGTGGTGGTCCTGTGCAGGGCCAGGAATTGCAGGAGTTGGACTCAATGATCCTTGTGGATCCCTTCCAAGGCAGGAGATTCCATGATTCGATGATTGGTTCTTTCCAACCCATCCCTTCTAAGCACCTGACACATTGATATATGTGTTCTATTCCGGAAAGAGGAGAGTAGAAGCCACAAATCCAGGGTTTAAGATGATGGCAGGGAAACCTCTACTCCTTCAGCAGGAATGTGTAGGCAGAGACTAATTTGTGCCACAGCCTAATACTATTGACTAAGATAAAGAAAGCCTTAGGCCTCAGGAACTGTACTTAAACTCTTGTTTGATCTGTAGAACTGGAAGGAGTAGATAAGACAGCATAAGTAAAACTTTAACTACAGGATATCCTGTAACAAAAGGTAAGGAAATATCTCCAGAAGCAGACAAAAAGAGGGACATGAGGCTGCTGGAGTGAATCAGAAGAGCCCAGACATGGCAGACAGGGTTGGATGAGCAGAAGTCCCATCAGGAAATCAAGAGATCTACAGAGACTATGAAATCCTTTAACAGTCAACCAGCAGGGCCCTGTTTGGAGGCACCAAACTCAAGTTGTAACTACTTTTGCATATTAAAAACAGTGGAAGAAAGAGCTCTCTTTGATTCTTTTTATTAAAAAGCACAATTTGGGACCAAGCCCTGCTGCCATGGCCTCTGCATAACTCCTACCATAGTCTAGGTGGGAGCTGTGGAATTCCTACAGTGGGTGGGATGGCTGGAACTCAGCAGCTTGAAGGGTCTATGGAAGGACATGTTCTCAATTCCCTATTTTTCCACAGGCACTGTAGTGACCCATATTTTGTAGGGTGAAATGGAAAGACAGTAATCCAGAAGGTATAAGGTATTATAAGGGTACAAGGTGAAGTATAAGGTAATAGGCATCATGAGAGTATAAGTTATAAGGCATAGTCCATCAGATTTCTCTCCCTTCTTTTGGCTCATGCCTGATCTCTTTTTATACTTTTTTCCTTAGGTAGTTTGAGTGACTATAGTCATTAATAACTTTCGGGATGGCAGACAGATAACACAGGCTTAAGGGCTGGCTCCTTGTGTTCCCAGGATGTTTCCAAGAAAGGCCACGCTATTTCCTTAACACTCTGTTCTTCAGTAATCCTATCAGCCTGTCTTAAGCAATTTCGGGAAGCCGCTGTCAGTCTCTTTGTCCTTTCTTGTGTAACCCATTATGGCCTGACAATGGTATTCTGAGAGCACCTCACCAGGGGCTGCGTTTCCCTTAATCCATCAAGAGGTTATCAGGGCTATCACCCCACGCAGGAGAAATAGCAACTTTACTCCCACCATCCCAGAATGGCCAAGTAAGGAACGATGTAATCTTAGAGAAGTCCTTGAGAATTAGATATGGGATGTAACTCAGACAAACAGGATGTAAGCTGAGCTCTGTGCACCCCTAGGAAATAAAGAACAAACGTCACAGGTTTTGGTGGTGGAACACAATGACGCTGTGCCTGCTCAAAAACTGAAGTCAAGACCCTGAAGAAGACCCAGCAGGACTAAAGAAGAACTTCCAACAGGACTGTGACTATGTAAAGCAACTAGTGAACACGTATTAAGTGGGACTACCTAATGAATATGAAACAGTATGTGTATAAAAAGCCCTGTCTACCCATCACTTGGCACCTTCGATTAGAGGAGCTATCCTCCAAACGTCCAGCACTCAATAAAGAAAATGCCTGCTTTTTAACACCTACAAACTGGTGTTAAGAAGTTTGTTTCTGCTGTTTTATGGTGCCACTGCGAGCAGCAGGCACACAGGGGGCAGGCAGCAATTCCATTGGATTGCTGAGCTGGGTATGGCAATCCAAGCCGAGACAGCCCTGCTGCCGGTGGCACCGCGTGGCAGCTCGGCAGCCCCGGTCCCAGCGTGAAAAATGCCACCTCAAGCCAGACTGCCAGCCCTTTATTTGTCTCTGCTCCTTCCCCAGAGCCCTCCCTTTGGGGCTGGTGCCCCAGCTAAGGTTGCACAGGGAATGGGGTTTTCCTTCCTGACAAGGGCATAGGTGGAAGAGACAAAAGAGTTCCACTTCTCCAGGGAAAGCCACCAGCCCTTCAGTGGGAAAGCCATTAACAGCCATGAGATCCTAGCTAGAAAACACAACTGAATATTGATGTTTAAATCTACTTGATGAAAGCTGGCTTCCCCCCACCCCTTTGACTGTGTTGGTGTGGAAAAAAAGTCACTAAAAAGTTTAAAATCATAACACACCATAATTTGGGAATGAAACTCTTGGTGCTACTGTTCGTTTTCTGATCTTGTTGCTGTTTCCAGTAAATTGTTCTTATGTCAACTCATGATCTTTGCCTTTTGGGCCTCCTATGGGTGCAGGGAGGGGAGCAGCTTAAGGTCTTTGTAGTGGGAGTACGAAACTGGGGGATCCAGTCCTAAGCCAGGACAGGGAGGACACAACCAGGACAGCTGACCCCACTGGCCCAGGCCACATGGCATCATGGGCACTGTATACAGCTGAGGGAGGAAGGATGAAGGAGAGGGACATTTGGAGTGGTGGTGTTTGTCTTCCCAAGCCACTGGTTTCCTGGAGGTGGCTGAACATCTTCCTGCTGATGGGAAGTGTGTTAAAACTTTATTCTGCTTTGCTTTCCCCATCAATCTGTCTGTATCTCAACCCATGAGTTTTCTCAGTTTTAGACTTCTGATTCTGTCCCCCATCCTACCAGACAGGAGAGACTGAGTGACTCAGCAGACTACTGGGGTTAAACCATGACACCCACACAAGGCAACTACAACTTCGATCCAGGATACTTGGAATAATATCAAACTGAGGATTGCTGGATTGTCCATGGAATGCCACAGTTGTGCAGGACCAGTGAAATAGGTGCTGTCACCCTCCAGGAATTTGTTTTGGAGTTTGGCCCACTTCCTTGTTGGCTTTTTACCGTCAAGACACCTCCCAGACTTCCCAGTCACGCTTGCTTAGCCAGCTGGTCCTCCTCCCGGGAGCAGGAATAAAAGGCAGTCCTGGCAGACAGAGAGCTCAAGTTGCTTTGGCACCTCTTGGTCTGGGCGGCATGATGAGAAACTCAGTGCTGTCCCTCGGCTTTCTCCTTGTCTTCCTTGCTCTGGCTCTGCCGGGCTCCCAGGGAAGGATCATCCCCCGATGTGAGATGGTGAGGATCCTACGTAGGAATGGCTTTGAGGGCTTCCAGGGCGGAACTGTTGCTGACTGTGAGTATAATGAACTGCCATTGGACCTCGCTGCCTGGACCACCTTTCTCCCCCCACACTTTGTGATCTTCCAGCAGTACTATTCTCTCTCCATTCCTTTGACTTCATCATCTCTCTTCCTCATCCCTTTCCTTTGCTCCCTTGTATAGTTTACATAACAAATACCCAACCACAGCTTTATCCTTCCAAGCATTTACCCATCCAATTCTCAAGCTTGCAATATCATCAGTTTAATTACTTCTGCAGCACTTCATCCATCCTCAATCCTTTCACCTCTTTCCTTTTACTTACCCTGAGCACACCTTGATGTTGTGCTCCAAGATGTCTCTTCCTCCTGCAGGGATGTGCCTGGTGAAACATGAGAGTGACTACAACACCAAAGCCTATAATAACAACGGCCCGAGCAGGGACTATGGCATCTTTCAGATCAACAGCAAGTACTGGTGCAACGATGGCAGGACCTCTGGATCCAAGAACGCTTGTCATATCAGCTGCTCAAGTAAGTGGTGGGGCAGAACAAAGAGCCTTTCTTTGTCCACTCCATGAAAGCACCTGATCTGTCCATGACACCTGCCCAGCAGGTTTCTGCTCTTTATCTGGCCCTCTTTCCTCCATACTGACCTTCTCTTCTTGCTCTACAGAACTGCAAGATGATAACATTGAGGATGATATTCAGTGTGCCAAGAGGATTGCCCAAGAGGCTCGTGGCCTCACTCCCTGGTAAGGATATTTGGACGCTGGGGGTGTGTGGGCAGAGGAGACAAAAGAAAATCCTACTACTGGCTGGGGAGGAGGGGGGTACAGGGAGGGGGATAATGGGCGAGAAGCTGTATTGGGTAAAGGCTAGCACAGATCTTCTGCTAGAGCTGAAAGAAGTGAGGAGTTCCGGCTCTGAGCACCTGTGCTAACTCCCTGAATTTCCGTCCTCTCCCAGAGATCTCCTTTTTTGTTCTCTCCCCCTAGCTCCCTTAGACTGAGCTTGTCAGAATTTTCATTGATCCATGTCTTTCATGCCCAGCTTTCTTCACCCAAGACTCCCAAAGACTAACCAAGTCTGTTCTTATAACCAATTCAATTCTCAAATCACATACTGTGTTTGTTCTCCAGGTACGGCTGGAAAAACCACTGCAGGGGCAGAAACCTGAGTTCCTATGTCAGGGGCTGCTAAATCACTCCACAAGCATCGATTGTTTTCTCAGCATCGCCAGAGGTGAAGAGTGAGAGTGTTTGGAAAGGAGTCTGGGGAAATGGGTGGGTGTGGGCACTTAAAAGCATTATTAAGGTACAGAGGGTTCTGGCTATGCTAACCCTGGGAAGTCTTTGAACTACTGCAATGCAAATAGAGAACTTAGAGCTGGTGGCTTTATACAAACAAGGTTTATCAGCAGGGCACTACAAGTGGAGTTTCAGCCTCTTACTTGCATAATCCCATCTCTGGATTCCGTTGCCCTAACAGAGTTTAGCAACATTTAGTGTTTCTCTTTCTCTATTCTCCTTCATCCCTCCCTTCCTTCCATACTCCCTCCCCTTCTTTCATGTTTTTGCCCTTTCTTATTGGAGTGTCTGAAGTAAGAAAATACAAAAATTAATGCTAAAACATGACCTTGCTCCTTACATTTACCTGAGCATCTGCTCCTGGCAGGTTTGAGGGATAGGGAACTGAGACATGTGGACATCTGGTCTGGGGGAATGTGGCTTTTCTTATCCTTTGAGGAAGCTGATCAAGCAGAGCCCAGAATGCAGGCAGCATCTCTGTGAGGACAGTCTGGGTTGGAAAGCCTGTTGGGAAAGAGAAATGTTTTGCCATTTAGTTCATGAGTCTTTGTTCCAGATGAAGGTTGAATCTAGAAATTGTACACAAATGGAAGGTGACAATACTGAAACCATGTTTACCTTCTTCATGTGCTTTCTGCTGCTGCTTGGGGAGCAGTGACTACTTTGATGTTTATGCAATAAAGGGATGCTTAAACTCTTGTCTTGAGTGAATGTATAAACCAATTATGAAAGTTTGTTTAGATGGCTGAATCTTAAAAAAAAGAATAAAAATGCTCAAAGTAGCCTCGTCAGAAGATTCTCGTCCCAGGTATAGGGCAGGCAGTGGCTCCCTTCCCATAACTCAAAAAACTTTCAAGTAACTGAGGACAGAGATATTTTACATACTGATGCCCATGAAAGTTTTGAGAAAACTCAAAAAAACCCTTGAGTCAGAGCCTCATCTTGCCACTATCTCCAGTGCAGGTGTTTTATCTATTGTGGGATTTGAGCAAACCTTCTTATATGGGATTTTGGCCTGTGGGTTCAACCCTGGTAAAGGAGTGTTTTCTGTCTACCTAAATATGAAGTCCATGCATGCATCTCCAAGGGCCATACTCAGCAAGAAAAGATCAGGGGTTGTGGAAGGAACACTCTGTAAATTAAGATCTCCTGACTCCTGCTGCAGCCCCACAGCCCCAGGTCCAAGCAGGAGCAAGGCTGAGCACAGGTGCCCAGGTGTGGTGGTGCAGCCCCCCATGCCCTCCTCCTCTTCATCTCAGGAGCTCATCATAAGCCCCGACTGGACCAGTTGGGTGGTGAAGCTTCCCTGACTGTACCAGGGATGGTAAAGGTGAGAATGACACTCATCATAACAGGAGTTTCAGGTGCCTGACCAAGGTGGGGAACAAAGGATAAGCAGTTACCCGTGTTAGCCCTGGTAAATTATTCACCTGAGTTGTCGTCCAAGTGGAACTGTACCATTGTTGCCAATCTGGGTTATGGCCAGGATGGAAACTTAAAATCACAGAATATTTTGGATAGGAAGGGACCTTAAAAGGCCCAACCCTCTGCCACGGGCAGGGACACCTTCCACCAGCCCAGGTTGCTCCAAGCCTCGTCCAACCTGGGCTTGGACGCTTTCATGGATGGGGCAGCCACAGCNATAGGAAGGGACCTTAAAAGGCCCAACCCTCTGCCACGGGCAGGGACACCTTCCACCAGCCCAGGTTGCTCCAAGCCTCGTCCAACCTGGGCTTGGACGCTTTCATGGATGGGGCAGCCACAGCTTCTCTGGGCAGCCTGTGTCAGTTTACTTCTGTCATATCCAACTGACAGGTGACTAAAGCCAATCATTTCTCAACCCCACCAAGAGAGGTCCTGAGGGAGGAGGGAGGCCCTTGGAGTTCTCTTGGACTGCAGTGCCTGTACGAGCATCTCCCTCAGAGTGTGATGCCTCTCTGAGCTCATGATAACGGGAATGGGGCGGGAGAGAGGAGGGAGAGGAGGCGGGAGAGGGGCGGAGAGAGGGATGGGAACGGGCGGGAGAGGGAGCAGGGAGACGTGCCAGGAGTCGGGGGCGGAGAGAGCCGGGAGCGGGGCAGGGAGAGGGGCATG